>PVHX01018959.1:0-35557 GCA_004024805.1 Geosciurus inauris
AGCTCTCATGAGATGACGAGAACCAAAGCTGAGATGGTGGGAATGGAAAGGAATAGTCAAAATGAGAAATAGTAAGGAGAGAGAAGAACCAACATTCTGCACACCACAAGGTCTCAGGAAGTGTGACTGGGGAAATGGAATGAACTTTAGCCCACAGATCCCAGCATAAGTGGCAGTGAAGACCCTTAGATCTAGATGTAACTCTTCCACTCTGGGTCCTTTGACAAATTCCTTAGCCTCACTGTGGCACAGTTTTCTCATTTGCAAAACAGGAATAATAGTGATAATGATGATGATGATAAGAACAACACCTGCTTCACAGGACTCTTGCAAGAATTGATGAAAACCATGCAAACGAAGCCCTTAGTACACTGCCCGACATCTGGTAAATGTTCAGTGTTCATTATGACTATCACCTATTCATTCATTCCCTATAGCTTGCTCCTTGGAGGTCTTGTTCCATCTGAAGACCTTGTCCCTTTTGGGTTTGCAACTTCTCAGGTTGAATTTGGGGAGAACAGAGCACTCGTCATCCAGTGATATCATTTCTTTGCCCACCAGGGAGGCTGAGCACCTCAGGCATCTTTTAAAAAATGCAAACCCATTCCGATGATGGACACAAACAATAAAATGATAATCCAAACTAATAATAAAAACAAGTCTTGAAAAATTAAAGTGAGGTTTGAGTGCCACATTGACATTTTACACATGGCCAAATTAAGCAAAATAAATTGAGAAATGCTGTTTGGCTGCTGTGACAAGCATTACATTCAAATGACAGAGATTTGGCAGCATAGCTCTGGAAGGGATATGGCAAGGCCTTTTATCAGAACTGCCCCCAATGGACCCTTCGCTCTCGTCTCCTCAGGCCTGTGATGATGTCGGGAGGGTCACGGGAGCAAGACCAATGCAAACAAATGCATTGTTTTCATATTCATGATCCTTCTGCCTTTTTTAATTGTCAAAGCATTATATGGTCATTTTAGAAAAATTGAGAAGTGAAGAAAAATGAGGATAAAAGAAAGCTTATAAATGTTTCCTCCACATAGGTAAGTACTATTAACACTAATATTTTTGTTGATTTTCTTGAGATAAATTCTTTTTTTTAAGACTTCTCATGCTTTATTTGTTAAAAAAGAATCACCAGTTTAGGTAAAATTTATATGATCTTCCAGAATCATATAATGCAAGAATATTGAGATAAATTCTTCACTTCACTGCCCCACTGTGCCCTGGTCACACATGCAGGGCCATTTTCCTTGGAGAGAGCATACAGAAATTTCCTTCTTCCTCCTGACCCCCTTTACCCAGTTTTACCTTTCTCAGCTCTGATGTTGTCTACTCCAGCAAGACTTCTTCAAACCCCACCTAGGAAAGTGATTTATATACTTCCGTAGTCTTGCGTCTAGTTCTCTCTTTGCACTTATTTGTTTTCATGGATCTGTTTAGAGATCCATCTGCTCCATTTGCCTCCGTGTCTTCTTGCTTTATTCACTTGTTTTCTGACACCTGGAAGAGGGTCTAGTACATAGTAGGCTCTCATTAGATAGCTGTTGAATAAATCAGCAGAGGAACTGAGGCTAGCAAAGGAGAAACACGGGGACTCCTGTCCCAGAACCTGTGATTCTCCCCATCAGGGAAAACAGAGAGTTTTAAAAGAGGTGGTTCAAAGGCTACTTTCCAGGTATTCTCTGTAGGAGGACCGGAATTTATTTGTTAATTTGGGAGATAGTTATTTTTTAGATCTTCCGGCACCAAGGACAGATAACTGGGCCTAGGGTGGGGAAGAAATGTAGTCCTGTGTACCCCAGGTTAGAGAGGGGGAGTGGAAGAAGAGAAAAAAATGCAACTATTTTAAAATAAGCCTCAATGGTAGAGAAGTAAGGGCTACATTCAAAGCCCAAGGTGGACCACTGTTATACTATGAGACTGTCTTAATTGCCACTCACAAATTGCTTCAGCATTTATATAAGTTCCTATATACTTTTTCAAATATAGGTATAGCAATGGGAAAACTTGTATATTTTATCTTTTGGCATTTTGTAGTTCTCTGTGATATGAAAAAAAAAACATTAAGGACCAAATATTTCAAGGTCCCAATGGAAGAAAGACATGGCAAAGAAAACCACAAAGAGAACAATAAGGCACAGGGTAAATGTTTCTACGTAGCTGTGATTCCCTTTATTTCAGGTTTATTTTCCCTTAAGCTTCATAATGTCAAGGTATTTTTCCTCTGTTGGTGATTCTACCAGAATCTCTGTTGGAAGGATCCAAGAGGTCTCTTCAATTTCAGATAGGCACAGGGAACTTCTGACCTGCCATCAGCTTCTGAAAACTAATGGTGCAATTCAATGTTCCTGAGCTGAAAGAACGCTCTGTTTTGACTTGATGGGCTTGCTCCATGATGAACAGGGCACTTAATGGGCAGAGAGGTGGCAGGTCATGGTCAGAAGAACATCAAAGTCCAGGACATGACAGAGTGAAGAGATCCATTTTCCTTGTGACTTCTTAGCAGGTAGTCAGGACAAATCACTCCTATTTTCTGAAATGCCTTTTTCTTCTGCATTTTGCAAAATGGAGGATAATTTTATACGTTTGTGTCTTGGAAATGTAGCATGTGCAGTAATAGTTTAGTTCACACCTATGAAGTTTCTCATTTGGATTCCGAAGCAGGTAGGACTTGCTACTCTTTTCCCGATTTTGGTGGAAATGTGTAAGTGCGAATCTTTTAACACCAATGGTAAAATTCCCTTTTCTATTGTCCTCAAATTATTTGTAGTTGATACCAGGAGCTCAATTTGCTGCTGATGATTCTAAATCTCTGGCTATGGGTTCCACTGATGACATTTCAAGTGGCCAGGCATCAGCTGCTTTCATTCTATGCCTGTAGAGTAAGAGGAGACAGTTTGTCCTTGAGCCTGGTGCCTGGTACCATGCTGATTTCTATGCAATACTGGCTGATGAGCAATACCTCACTTAGCTGCGAAATTGCCTTGTGGTTACGATCACTTTGATCTTATAAAATGTACATTGTTATTCTGCCCTAATCCAGAATAGATGAAGGGGTATTTCTCTCCCTGTTTCACTGGCTATAATCAGTCTCTGAACAGAATTTATCTATTTATAGGCAAATCTTTCTGGTAGTTATTGTGGGGATCAGATGAAAGAGGTGGAGGCTACCTATAGTTCTTATCAATAAGGGGCTCCTAATACAGGAAATTGAAAAGAGGAAACATTTTTATTTCCTGGACAAAGGAAGATAACATAAAGATGGATTATTTATTTGAAGCACAGGAAAAACATTTAGTATATGCAAGTGTTATGGGTCTTTTTCACATTTCTTGTCCTGGAAAATCATTCCATTATTATAACAAAGATTTAATATCCTGATTTTATTTTGGAGACAGCACAACAAAGGGATGAATTGAAGGACTTTAAATTTAGTCCAGATGCTTTCAATAGTTCAAGGCCTTTGTCTTAGGTAGTTCAAGTTGCTTATAACTCCATCACTCAGGAAATTTCAAAGGATTTAGGAGCTCTGTGCCAGGGACCATGGACAAAGATAAGAGGTTACTTAAGAATTGGCCCCAACCCAGTCCTCAGGAAGGTACTTGACTGGTCTGAATCCATCAAGATGGTTGAATTCCCTTTTGTGAGCTTGGGCAAAAGAGGCAATTTGGACCAGTGTAAGACATGATATAATCTCAGCTGTGTGTTTCTGAAATGGCTTTACTAAATCTAAGGAGATTGTATAGAGTCCTTCTTTAGTAAGTTATTGAATTCTAAGCTAAGGAATTTGTTTTTGTCCGGTAAGCAATGTAGAGGCAATTTATAAATGTAGATATTTATAACCAATGAATAATCTGGATATGCTTTCTATTTTTTTTTCCTGGTGGATAAATCCATAAGTATTATGGAGAAAGATTTGCAGCTGGGGACATTGGAGTCAGCAAGGCCATTGTAACTGTCCAGGTTTCAGGAGAAGAAGCCTGCCCTAAGGAAGTGGATGTGGAAAAATTGGAGAGGATATACTGAATTAGAGATGCCACTAAGATATGATGTCAACAGAATGTGGTGATCAATAAGGCGAAAGTGGTGGAGGAAATGTGAGCTGTGAAAAGACTCAGGTTTTTAGCTTGGTTGTCTGGACTGATGCAAATGTCTTTACTAGAAAGAGGAACTACAAGATGAGGAACACTTTTTTTTTCCCTCATGGGAGTATGATGAGTTCAATTTTAAACACTGACTTGAGGAACTTGAAGTACTTCTATGTGGACAAGTTTGAAGATATAATCTTGGAGCTGGAGAGAGCTCTTAAATTAACAAAATTCTTCTAATCTGACAACACTCTTTGCTTTAACCCCTTTTGCATTGTATTTACAGAATACAAGGAAGGAGGGAGCTCATGTTCATGGCTTCATTGAACAGATATAGAACCAGATTTGTAGATATCAAAGCTCTCTAACATCACATAGCTGCTGGAGTAGTAGTTTTAGAGGAGGAAACAGAAATCCTGTTTTCCAACTCTTTGATCAATACTTTTGCCAAAAAGACTGAATTGCATTGTCTTAATCAGAGATAGTTTAATCCATAAATTTAGAATGTTTGACTTCCATGTCTATTTCAAATACAAAGGTTTGTGTTTAGAGGATTTTCTGTTTCTTTCCATATGTGATGTCTGAAATTGTCATAGTTTTGCTTAGGAAAGATGAGGAGCAATAGATAAACATAGTTGCTCTTTTGGAAAGAGAAGGAAGTGTATAACAGGTAAGACTTAAAAACTGTTAATCTAGAGAAGCCCAAATCTTTTATCCCCTTGTGGCATTACCGAGAGTACTACTAATATATTTATGATGTTTATGTATACTCATATACATATAATTTTAAATTAAGTATTCATTTCCATAGAATTTATGTTATTAAAATGAGTTAATGTTAAACTCATTTAAATTCTATGATTTGCTTTACAGTTTACTTTTCTTTCCATACCTTTATTTCATGGTAACCCTCAGTACCTTGAAAGTGTTAACTGGTTTCTCTGAAAAGTTATGTATTTTCCCTAAGCTAGCATATTTGATAGGAAAAGAATTGTGGAGTTGTTAAAAATCTCAAAGAGCAAAGTCAATGAAATACCAGAGCAGGGTGGAGAAAGTCCTGAGTTCTGGAGTTCTGACAGATCTGCATTTGTATCTTGGCCCTGACATTCAATCTTTTGGTAAGTTACCTCACTTCTCTGAGACTTGGTTATCCTCTTTATAAATAGGAGTCAACCAACTTAAGAAATTATTATGAAAATCAAACAAGCAAATGGACATAATGTCCTTAGTTTTTTAATGCCTATCAAGGAGTAAGTACTTGATAAATGATAATTTAAAAAAGGGATTGTAGAAACCGTACGCTAGTGTCATCAAAGGTATGAAGAAGTTAGATGGTAACAGCCATGAGGTATGAATTCTGGAGGAGTGTGTTTATGCTTTTAAAGCATTTTCAGAAGACATATAATGGTGCTGTGGGTGGAAAGTGACCATTCTTTCAAAAAGCCTGAAAATGAGCCACACGCCTTCACTCGACCTACCTCTAATAACAGTGTAACCAATGACAGGTAATTTAATGTTAGAGCTTCAATTTCCTTTACCTCTAAAATAAAAGGACTCAAGTTATGTACTTGACGCATGTTTATTGAATGGACAATATGCACAAGGAAGTGTGCCAGGTTTTAGGGATAAAATGGTGAGCAGACCAGACCCAATCTCTTCTTTCATGGAGTTCAAACTAGTCATGAAAGTCACCGGAAAATTGCCACTGTGATCAAAGCTCTCTGAAGGGGAGGTGGAGCTGGTGTCGTAAAAGTGTGTCAAAAAAGGATTCAGCTCTGGCCTAAGAGATCCACGAGAGCTTTCCAAATGGAGAGACTCTCACTGACATCTGTTCTGAGTATGATATAGATTATATGCAGTTTGTTCCAGCTGCAACATGTTACTGTGGTTCACCACACACAGAAGTATGGCATCTTCTCAAGTTATGCTCGGTTCTCTCATCTTAACCAAACTCCACTCTGTGCTGCCCATCTCTCTCCTTCCCTTCATATGGAGCTACTTCAAAGAACCTTCTGTACTCACAGCATTCCTAAGCACAGCTATTCTTCTGTCTACCCAAGTGGTTTTTCCTTTACTTCAAATCAAACAGCCATCTGGTGATAGATTGTTTTGGGTCTTCATCTCAACATATGGGCTGCTTTGGACATTGTGTCCCACCTCCTCAAGGCCCTCTTCTTCTCTTTGCTTCTGGAAATGATCTTCCCTTGTATACCTCCAGCTGCTTTTTCCAGTCTTCTTCACAGCCTTGCCTCCCTGTGTACCTTTTGAACAGTGCTATTCTGACATCTGAATCTTTGGCTGTGTTCTCTACAATTGTGTCATGGCTAATTTTATCCATTACTAAGGCTTGATTATTGATTCTGAACAGATAGCCCCAAACCTGTACTTTTTGTTATAATCCTTTCTCTTTGAGTTATAGACTGGTATCTCTTCTGGTCATTTGCTCATGGGAGTTCCATAGACAAAGTCAATATATCCAAAGATGAATGCATGTCTATCGCTGAAATTCTTCTTTCTACAGAGTGAACCTCATCTACTAGCCACTGCAGTCAGAAATGCAAGGAACACTATTTCCTTAAAATTTCCATGATATTTCTCATTGTGACTTTGCACTTGCTAACTTTAACCAGAACACCCTTTCCCCTCTCTGAATCCCTTCCTACTCACCTTTACTAATTGATCTAATGTCTTTTCTTCTAGAAGGACACTGAAAGTTCTGTTTGGATGTAGGTGCCTATATTAGGAAGAATTCTAATATAGCTTTAAGATTTCTACTCTCTAGTATTTACGCATCATATAATCCCCTCCCTTCAAGTGTAGGTGGATAGAGGAAGTATTCTAATAATTAGGTTACATTGTATGGCAAAGATGAAAAAATTTGCAGATGCAATTAAGTTGACTTTGAGTTAATCAAAGGGGGATTACCTTAGGGGGTCTGACTTAATCAGGTGAGCTCTTAAAGGAGGGTATAGAATTCAGATTTTCTTCTATTGGTTTTAAGATGTAAGCTGATATGCTGTGACGTGGCCTGTGATAGGACCAGATATGAGGGATCTTTGGGGACCTCTAGAAGCTGAGAATTGCCCTGGGCTGACAGCTAGAAAGAAAGAAATTCTCAACAACTGATTCTTGCTAACATCCATGTAAGCTTGGAAGAGGACACCAAGTTCCAGAAAGAAATGAAACCTGGCAAATAATTAGGAGCCTTGTACCACCCTGAGCAGTGGCCTGTGGAAGTCATGCTTGGACTCCTGACCCATGAAAACTGTGAGATAATAAACGTATGTTGTAAGCCACAAGTTTGTGGTAATTTGTTACACAGCAATAGAAAATTAATCCAGTTCCCCTCCTGGGAGATCCTCTAACATTGTTAATTTCCATCATAGCCCTGACCCTACTGTTGGCTTATGTTCTGTGCTCTAGACTCTAAGCTCATTAAGTTCAGCAAAGATTTTTTCATTATTTTTTTTTTAATATCCAGAACCTGACATAGTGTCTTACACAACATTGGTGCTGAAAAATAGTTTGTGTGAATGAATGAAATGACTCATAAGGAAACAAAATTTTTTATGATTAGAAGAGATTAATTGTTTTTTCCATGGAAATTCTCTGAAAAAAAAAAAAAGTTCTGAAATGTAGTTTCTCAGCAATAATGAATAAACTTTTTTTTGTGTGTGTGTGTCTGTGTGGTTTACACATTGTTTTCTTAACCCTCAGGCTTTAAAAGTTCTGAAATACATAAAAATGTACAAGTTTCCCCAAAGCAGATTGTGCAATAGTAATGTACTAACCAGTACTTAAAGGGTGAGGAAAATGAATTTGTGTCTGTGGCATCTTGGCATATGCGAGGAACTAATGGAGGAATCAAGAAGAATTGGGCTCAGTAGTTATTTCATGGTTCAAATGACATGCTGTTTTCTTTCCAACAAGTTCCATCAGCTAATGAGTTGTTTGTGTGTATATGTTCACATACTGCTCTGCTTTAAAATTATATGCTGTAAAATGTAGGCCCTCAAATTGGCTTGGATGATATCCCTACTGGGGAGAGTCAGGGAAAGAACTGAACAGAAGTTACAGTGGGCCCTGCCACTGTATTTTAGCTGAGTTTTAAAACATGAAAATCAGGGGCTGGGGTTGTGGATTGGTGGTAAAGCACTTGCCTAGTATGTGTGAGGTACTGGGTTCGATTCTCAGCACCACATATAAATAAATGAGTAACAATATATTATAAACAATTATTTATAAATAATAAAGGTCTACTAATATCTAAAAAATTTTTTTAAAAAACCATGAAAATCAAAGCAACACATGTGTGTTGTGGGGCACAGTGATGAGCACTGTAGGACCAGCTCAAAGTCAAAGTCCCCGGGAGAGGAGAAGGGCAGAATCAGGGCCAGAACTTGGGTGGTTCCTTTACAAATAATAATTTCCCATTTTAATGACAAGAGTTTTTACATTGTGACTGTTATAAAAATAATATATACCTACTATAAAATATCCAGGTAATAAAAAGTGAAAGAAGAAAAAGATCTATTTATAATAGACAATCAAAATTATGGAAGTTTGGTTATGTTTCCTTGTAATCTTTCTTATTAACTGTGAGAAAAGCAGCACCCATACTTGCTCTATAATTTCATTTTCTGCTTTTTTCTTTTTTATGTTATAACATCAGCTTTTTATGTTATGTCCTCTTTATAAACATTTCTAGAGGTAGTGTACTTTAGGGCGATAATTTTAACTAAAGGAAAAAATTACAGGACCATCTGTTTATCACAGCATTATTTATCATAGATACAATGTTGGAAAGACAATTAATATACAAAAAGGAGGGATAGCTATTCAAAACACAGGAAGTGCATACCATGGAATATATCCATTAAAATTATTTCCTTAGATTGAGTTACCAAAAGTGGAATTATTGTATTCCATTACCATTATTTCGTTAGGACAGATTACTTGGAGTGGAATTATTGGGAAATTGTTATTTGTAAAACAAGCATTTTCAAAGATAAATAGATTTAAAATTTAAATTTAGATTTTTTAAATAAATAGATTTAAACTTTTAAATTTATTTTTGTCATTCAGTAAGTTTTAAATTGAAGTATAATGTTAATACATAAAATGCACAAACCATACACACAGAATAATAAAATCAATGTATCCAGTGTGGCTACCACTACCCCAGGCTACCAGCACCCCAGAAGCTGTCGTCAGGCTCCTGCTAAACACAAACCTCTCCTTCCCTCAAATATTTATAATCTTTAGCAGAATAGTCTTGCCTATCTTTTAAAATCAACATTATGCAAATAGAATTGTACAATGTATATTCCAGCAAGTGTGACTTTATTTGTTTAGCATTATGATTGGAAACTCAGTTGTGGTGTTGTATATCACAGTATTTCATCCATTTGCAAAACTGTGTGGTATTTCCTGGTACAGGTATGCCACAATTTCTTTATTTTGTCTACTGCCAAGGATTGGTGCCCATTTTTAGATGTTATGAATATTCTGTACATTCTTTTTGTTTCAAATGCATGTGTTCTGTTGAATATATACTTAGGAGTGAAACTGCTAGACTATAGGTTTGACTTTAATAGATACTGTCAAATAGTTTTCAAAATTAGTGGTACCAATTTATACTTACACCAGCAGTGTGTGAATTCTAGTTTTTCCAAATCTTCCTGAACAATTAATTTTACCTATCTGTTTAATTTTTGCTACTGTGTATATATGTCTAATGGTATCTCATTCTGATTTTACTTGCCACTTCACTAATGCCTACTAAGGTTGATCATCTTTTAGTAAGTTTATTGGACAATTGGATATCTTCTGGAAAGTGCAGTTCAATTCTTTGAGCCTTTTGTGTTCTCTTGGATTGTATGTTTTGTTCTTATTGCATCGTTTCTCATTTCAGACATATACTCATATACAATTTACTTTCTCTTCATTTAGCTTGTTAGTTATATTTTATTTTGGTAGTTACCATATGTATTATTACATATACACTTGCATGTTTTACATTATAGTATAAGTTAGTACATTTACCCCTTTGTAGATAATACAAGGACCTGAAAACTCTTCAACTGTATTCCTTCCTCTCTTGTTTGCCATTTGACAGTTATTTTAAATCAATCTCTATCTATCTATCTATCTATCTATCTATCTATCTATCTATCTATCTATCTATCTGTCTGTCTTCATCATCTGTCTTCTGTTTGTTGCAAGTCCCACAGAACATTATTTTATTTACTGTCAGTGATCTTTTATATTTGCCCACATATTTAATTCTTCATTGTTCTTCCTTCTTATTGGATTTCCATTTTCCTCCTGGGGTTATTTTTCTTTTGCTTGAAGAACTTTCTTTAGTATTTCCTTTACTGTGATGATATGGCTAGCCAATTCAGTTGTTTGTCTGAAAATATTATTATGAAGCCTTCATTATGGAATGATAATTTCAGTGTATGGAATTTTCCTTTGAGCTCTCTGGAGATTTAATATCATTGTCTTCTGTATTCCATTTGTTCATGTTGAGAAGTCAACTTTCAATGTTACTGTTGTTTTCTTGGAAGAAATATGTCCCTTTGTCCAATTGCTTTTTCCTTGTATGTAGTTTTCTATAATTTACGATGTGTCTAAGAGTGGCTTTCTTCCTGTTTATCCTGCTTTGGGTAGATGGTGCTTCTTGAGCCTGTGGTTTGAAACCTTTCATTAGTTTTAAATATTCTCAGCCATTATTTTCTCATATATTGTTTCTGTCCTATCCTGTCTCTTCTCTTTCTATTAGACACCAATGACACATACTTCAGACTTTTGAAAAAATTACATTCCATATGTCTCTTCTTCTTTTAAAATGTTTACTAAATTTTTATCCTTTTGTTTATGATTCAGTCTGAGAAATTTTTTCTAATCTATAGTTTCTCTTCAGCTGCATTAATTTTTTCCATTCATTAAGCTCTTAATTTCTGTTAAGAATTTTCATTTATCTCCTTTTTGTAGTTTCTACTTCACTCCTAAAATTTCTCATTTTGTCATTCACAATCTTGGACGCTTTCCTCACAGTTACAACATGGATCTCATGTGTGTCTGTTACTATTCTATACCATTGTATTTGAGTTTATTATATCTCATTGCCATTGTCTTTTGTTGTATGGATTATCTTTTGGTAGGCCTATTTTTTTATGTCAATATTGGACATTGTGTTGAAAAATTATATTTTTTGAAGTTATAGATGATACCTTCATCTAAGAAAGATTCACTTTTGCTTTTGGCAAGATGTCAGGTGTGGGAGTATGAATCCTGAATCCTCTCAGGAAATGGTCTGATCTTACTGTGTTTCAGTCTTAATGAATCTATTTCTACTTCATCCTTTCTTCTTGGCTGTAGCCTTTCTATGTCACAACAAAAATCCTGGAATATTTTCTAGGGACTCTTTTCTTTTGAGTACCCAAATCTCCAAACTCCAATTTACCCTCGGTTTCTGTGAGATGAAAACTCTATTTAATTTCTCAAATTCTTCACTGCTACTTTTGAGTTGATACAGGCTTTGAGCAGAAAGAGTACACTAAATATTGGATTAATTTCTCTGAGCTTCCCTTCTCTCTTGGATACTGAGCTCACAAGTCCTTACTGCCCTTGTAGCCAAGAGGCCTTCCATTAGATATTTCAAAATACTTGGCCTATGTTTCCTAGTGATTATAAATTAATTGGTCCCCACAAATCAACCCTCTTTACCCGAAGCAGAACTCTATTTACTTTGTCTAATTTTAAACACAGAAAGATGGATCAAAGGGAGGAAAACAGGGAGCCAATATGTAGGCATGTCTGGGAAGATGAGCAAAACAGTAGGTACAATCCCACTGAAACAGGTCCTTGGGTTGATGATTCTTCCAAACTGAGCATGAAAATCTCTTTCATAGGATAAATTTAATTTGAATTTTTTCCTACCATTTTGACATGGATAAAGTCTTAAAGGACACTTCTTTGGAGGTGGAAACCTTCATTGATGGGAATGTCACTTAATATGACTGATTCTTGCAATAATCTTCACACTGGAGACACAGTTTCTCAGTATTAAAAAAAAAGAAGGTATACAATACTAACTGCTTTCTGCTGAATTTGTGAAAAGACTGAGATAAAGTGTGTGAAAGAACTGTAAACTTTAGAGTGATATTCATATGGAAAGGTTTGTTATTTATTTAAGCTTCTCAAAAGTTCCCAGGTTTTCTAGAATATGTGAAAAATCCCAGCCAAAACAGCAGTGATGCTAGGACTTCCTCTGGCAAACAGTGTTTACTTGGTCACATGACTGCCATGAGTTTGGGAAAAGCTTGGTGTTTAAAAAAAGATCTATAAAGCACATCTTGTTTTTGCTTAAATTTTATCACCTGAAAGTAAATTTTAATACTGCTATGGCTATTATGCAGTGTGCTACATTTACCCCTGCCGAGTGACTCCTCAATCGATTCAGTTTAAATAGAATGAGAGTCAAAGAAGTTTTTCCTTTTTCATTCATAGATCGTTCACCTGGAAATTAAATTAAAGTAGGCATCAATGAACCATCTGATTTGAGTGCCAAAGGGATATTTTAAAAATAGTGGATTCAAAGCAACAGCTTGCAATAGGCATTTGAACTGTACTTAGGATCAAATCAAGAAAACTGGCTATTAGTAGTAACCAGTGAATTAAAAAAAAATTGTCACCAATGAAAGCACTACTTCCTATTATGTCTCTGATTTATTTATTGCCTCTTTGTTCCAGATGAAAGAGAACAATACTATTCAGTTTGCTATCATTTTCTTTAGCTACCATCCCTTATAATGTACCTTCTTCATACAGGGCACTCTTTTTAGTGCTGGGGTTTAAACAATGCAAGATTCATTCCCCGTCCTGGAAGGACTTTAATATAGTTGCAAAGATACGATATGTGCATAAACATAAATAATAATTAAGGCAGTACAAACTAAATAATTGGTAAAGAGGTGTTTGGCTGGAAGTTAAGGATATGCTGAGCTAGGGAGATCTGGAAAAGAGTCATGGAAAAGATATGATTTGAGTTAGACTCAGAAGATGTTGGAAATTATTTAAGTGGAAATGATGAGGGATAGGATTGTAAGCAGCCAGAAGAGGAAGAGTAAGCCTAGCAATGAGAATTCACAGGATACAAAAACAAAAACAAAAACCGAAGCACAGTAGCATAAGCTCCAAGGCAGTTAAGGTTTTTATCTATTTTGTTTATTGCTAGACCAGATCCTGACATATAGCATAGCATATGTTCTTAAGTATTGGTGGATTGAGTATGTGTGACTCAGCTTTCCATTATTATAATGAAGTGCCTGAGATAATTAATTTATAAAGAGGAATTCTTTATTTAATTCATTGTTCTGGAGGTGCCACTACAAGATTGGGCAGCTAGACTGATTTGAGCCTCTGAGGAGGGAACTGGATGGCAATGGCTGGGCATGAGTGGCAGAGCAAGCCACTTACACCTTTAGCTAGGAAGCAAAGCAAGAGAGGAAGAAGAGACGGGGTCCCACAATCCCATCCAAGGGCACACCTCCAATGATGTAAGGACTTCCCACAGAGAACCTATTTGCTAAAGGTTCCACCACCTCCCATCAGCACTGCCCTGGGGACCAAGCCATTAACAAGGACCTTTGGGAAACACTCACCCAAACCACAGCAACAGGATGAATCAGAAACCAAGGAGTTCACCAGTTTGTGTGACATGGGATTCGTTGCAGGACGATATTCTCAAGGAGAGAACAGGAAGTTGAACTCTCTAGAGACTAGGTCTGAGAGCCATAGGCAGGAACCCTGAAGGATCCTGTCCTTCAGCTCACATCAGTGAGTTTTGTCTCAGGCTAGAGTCATTTTTATTACGCATGTAGGGAAAGAAGAATGATCAATTAGAAACACTACCACATCAAAAACTTCCTGGGTGACAGTTCTCTCCCCCACTAACGCTTTTTCTGTGAATTTGTTGCTGCTGTTTTGTATTGGGAATAGAAACTTTGTGTACAAGCTTTAATGGGAACTAAGGTTTGGAAAAGAAATACAACTCAGTTAATGAAAGAACTTTCTTGAGAGTGGGACAAGTTGGAGTTTGGAAAGGGCAAACTGCTAAGTCTGATACCCTTGGACAAATGATGTGAATCGTTTGAAGAATGATTGGTGACTGTATAAAAGCCCTTGCCAGTTCAGTGAGGACATGCCACACTAACTTACTTCCTACTGGGATGGGGTCACTAGACTGATAGACCACGTAATGCTCATCAGTGCTTGCTTTAATTTAATTTTTCTGCAGCACAGCCTATGAATGGAAAGGGGAAAAAGTATCTTGAGCATTAGTTCCACTCTAGACTGAACCTGGCAGGGAGTCGCTCAGTGGGAATAATGTAACCACTGGGTACATAACCATTGGGTAATAAAGGTAAGGGTATTAAAACTCACTTTCAGAGCCTAAAATCAAGGCAATAATGACAAGCTCTATAGAAAACTAAAAAAATAGAAAAGCTAAACTTTCCAAATCCATAAGGCAGCTTACTGTCAGGTAGACTTTTGAAAAAATTCTTTTCATTTATAAGTGGAAGAAATAGAACAACACAGTTAAATAAAGTTATAAATGGTTGAAACATTGTGCTGTGTTGTTTTTTTTCACCAGGATGGTCACACATATGCCTCAGAATTCTGCCTTTCCACCCTGTCCTACTGTTAGTGACAATCTCAGTGATTTCAATGAAGATAGAGAACCTGGCTTGTTGTATTCTGAACAAATTTTCAGCACAAGGCTACACATGGGAAAATGTTTGTAATTTTATAATATATGATCCTGTAGGATTAATTTTGTTGCCACAAAAATAAATTGGAACTGTATGTCTATAAAACCCAAATGTACTCACTCAGATGTTCTGAGTTACTGCTATTCTCACTGCCCTTCCCAAAAAATGTCGTTGCAAAAAATTTGTGCCATGTATCCTTGATACCTGGTCCTTTGGGGGAAACTACTATTACTATGACAAAATGCCTGTGACTGGGTAATTTATTTATTTTTTATTTTATTTTGTTAGAACAACTCAGCAAAATAAAATACCGCTTTATTGTTGGACAACATTGTTTCACACATACATCAAACAGGCCAAAAAATAAATAAACAGCAACTTCATAGACAAAAAACGGGAAAAAAAAAAGAAACTTTTTATCTTTGGCCTTTTTAACCATCTCATACAAACCAACTACTTATAGAGACTGGGTAATTTATAAAGAAAAAAATTTTATTTAGTTCATAGTTGTGGAGGCTGCAAGTCCAAACAGCATGGTAGTGGTTCTGCTGAGGGACTGTTAGTAGATAAATCACAGTGGTGGGAACTGTGTAGAAGGAGAAATCACATGTGAGGAAGAAAGAGGATCATTGGTTCAGGGATCATCTTGTTCCTTTATAACAACTTGCTGCTGCAAGAACTAACATACAGTCCCATACGAATGATCTTAATTCCTTCTGAGGGCAGTGGTTCCCAATGACTTAACCAATTCCCTGAAGACCCTTCTATGAAAGGTTTCAACATCTCTCAACATGGCCATATAGGAGACCAAATTTCCAACACATGAAACTGGGGCTGGCGGACAGATTCCAACCATAGAAGGGCACCTGTAGTAGACAAGACTAAGATACCTCAAATGAGTCTGTTATGAGGAATTTTAATATGAAAACTGATGATCCACAGAGTATGGCAGCACATGATAAGAGATGCAGAAAAAAGTGAGTCCAAGCCATGGAGCAGAAGAAACCTGGGGTCAGCAGAGAGGAGACTAGAGAGAAGAGGGGTCCAGAGAAGTAAAGAGAATAAAAAGAAAAGAATGCCTGGGGGAAGGTGAGATACATATTGGGTTTGGGACATGAAAGATGCCCTTGTGTCCTGACCAACTTTCCAGTTCCTATCAGGGCTGTGTCCTTTATATGCTATTTTTCTCTGTTCCTTTAGCAAGGCACTTTTATCTGACATAACCCAAATATTCCTTGAAATCTGAAAACAAAACAAAACAAAAAACAACTGAAACTTCAGATCTGATGTGGGGCTGTCCAGTGACCATTCTGGGTTTTAGAGACAGTTTTTATTAGTTTCTATGAAGTGTATATCAAAACCCTAAGCAAAGGAACCTGGAGGAAATTTGTCCTTTTGATGACATAACATATCTAATAAGATGGTGCTTATCAGGGAAGATGCCCATCTATTTCAACTAACAGAAAGCATTTAAATTTCTCAATATTTTGTCAAAGTTTTCCACTTATTTGATAGATTTGACACTCAAATACTATTAAAATATATCTAAATATATATATCTAAAATATATCTAAATTTGAATTTGAATTCAGATGACCACTTACAAACCCATAGTAATCACAAAAAGTTTTTAAACTTAGTATCTATGTTGTGATTTTTAATGGGTTTTAGAGAAACTTCAGAGTTAGAGTTACATGTTCCTATAAGTGAGTATGGCAGTTTGCAGAACTGTTAGGAACCAGGCATCTCATCTTTTTAGGACAGTGCTGTCTTTGCATCTATTTTCTTAACCTTCACAAAAGATAATGGGAACCAGGAGTTTAAAGGAAGAGGCTCTTTTCTTTAGTCATTCTTTTCTTTAAGGCTATATCTACAGCTCCCTTCACTTGACTGCATAAAAAGAAAGGAACAAGGTTCAATTTTTTCTTTTTCTTATTCTCTCCTTCTGATTTTTCCTTTCTTCCTTCAGGGGCTCTAACATGTTGAGCAATGGGAAAGAAAGGAAATACAAAGCAAAAGGGATCACATTGGATTAGAAATATTGGCAGCATTAGTAATGTGTCATTGGTATGCCATCAGGGCCTGGAACCACAGGTGGAGAGTTAGTCATGGAAATCAGCCTAGTAGTGGAAGAAACTCAATGTGATCACTCAGGAAGGCACAGAGGTCTTGGGATACATCCAGATACTTAATGCCTGAACAAATTCATGGGTCAAATCCAGGCATGATGTTCAGAGTCAAAAGGCATCACCATGGAGATAGACAGGTGAGACATTCACCTGTTTTAAGAAACACATCAAGGTTGCTTTTCCAATGTCATCAGTCATTATAGGCTAGTGCAATAAGGATGCACAATGAAGTTAGTCCATGAGTCCTTAGAGGTTTCCTTTGAGCAGACAGTCTGTTGCTGAAGGATGTCCTGCTCCCCGCTGAGGAGTTGGGGTCCAAAATCCCCTTGCTGGTTAATAACAAAGTTTTATAAAAGATGGCATCTTTTCAACAAATTGTCCACCTGTCTTAGAGTCTCTGTCTCTGGGAAATTGTGTCCCAAGTGTATAAGTTGGTTACTGGATTTCAATTTTAGGTAGTAGCCAAACAAATCTGGCAATGAGGAACTGAAAGATACATTGAGGTTGGAGAAATTTGCTAAGAAGGTAGGTCACATCAGGTAACTAGCTTAAAGTCTCAGAAGATTGAATTCTGGAGAGTGAGGAAAGAGAGCGAGTCAAAGAATGGACAAATAGGAACTAGGAAATGAAACGAGCTTAAGGAAAGACAAGGTATTGCATTCCCTGCCTAGAGACAGTTCAGAGCAGGTCCAGGGTTCCAGGCAGGCTGCAAACTCATTTAGTATTCATTAAGTGACTTTTATGTTAGGTCCCATGATAGATAATGATGGCAATATATAATAATGCACAGAACAGACATTGCCTCTTATATTATGACATTGATGGTCAAGTGTAAGAGAGAACATGGACATTGCTCCCAAGGGAATAATTTCTTACCCAACAGGGAAGTATGATACACTTTCTGCAGGGGCAGGAACCAGGCCAGGAGTGAGAGGAGCTGGATTAGATCATAGCCTATGGGCTCCATTGAAACATTGACCTCTGTTTTTCAATGTTTAAAGCTGTCCAAGGCTTTGGTGTATTTGTGTGCAGAGAGGACTGTTTGTAGTTGTTAGTTTTAAAATTAATACTTAGGTAGTCAATGGATTCAAAATTTCAGTTAGGAAGAATAAATTCAAGAGGTATATTGTGCAAAAATAAAGATAAATGTTTTTAATTAGGACTTTTTAATTTTGTCTTGGATTGACAAAAGAAACCATCCTTCTTATCTACTGTATATTTCACATAGGTATTATTTCTAGAATTGCTTTTTTATTTGTAAAAATACCTAAATTTAGGTCATGATGTTCTGTGTTGGAATAGTAACAATCTCAATCAATTTTTTGGACACAACAGACTTGTAATTAAATAATTAGTTGCATAATTGGTTGTATATTATTTCTACCATCAGAACATAAACCCCATGTGGAGAAGGTGTCTCCCACAATAACCACAATGCCTGCATTTGAAAACTCAATGAACAGTGAACATGTAACCTCCAAAATAAAATTAAATAAAATTAATGGATAGGTTGTTCAAGTCACATATTCAAAAACCTATTTTTCTCTAGGCTATAAGTTCAACTTGTAAAACTTGTTATTCTCAATATAAATTCATTAAATATTTATATAAGAATAATTGCTTTTCCATGTACATTAGTAAAGACAATAAATTAATACCTTTAACAGAATGATTTCTCCTAAGCAATTAACCCTATTTACAAACCTAATTAACTTATACCTCTTAAACATCTTTGTGTACATTAAAATGCAATTTGTCTTAAGTACATCAAACACTTGAGAGGGCAAACTCCCATATCCAGCAAACAACCTCTCTATAGTTTTGGTGCTGTTTTTGTAAATTAAATAGTTGATATTTATAAACGTTATAAATCAAGTTTAGTTAGCTGATCAAATTGTTTATAAACAATTAAGCTTTTTACATCTTTTACATGAAAAGCACAAATAACTTCAATTTCAAATTATACATTGTTTTAATAAGAAAAATGATTATTCCTAATTTCTAAAATATTCTAAATTTGACAAAAATACACACACACACACACACACACACACATATATATATGTATATATTTTAAATGAAGTATTACTATATTGCTCAGACTAGCTTCAAACTCATGATCCTGTTTTATTATTGAATTATAGTTATAATAGTGGGGTTCATTTTTAGAATCACACATGCATGGAATATAATTTGCTCTATTTCAGTCCTCAGTAACTCATCCCTCTCTCCCCTTCTCCCCCTAGGCCCTATTCCTCCTCCTTTACTCCACTGGTCTTTCCCACATCTATTTATTATTTTTATGAATTGGTGCTTTACAGGTATATATATGTAAAGGTGGAATTCACCATGGTACCTTCTTCGCACATACACACAGAATACTTTGGTCAGCTCCATTCCCCAGTCGCTCCCTTTTCCTGTCCTTCTCCCTCCCCTACAACTTCTCTCTTTCACTCCACTGACCTCCTTTCCATTTTCAGGTGTCCCTACCAACTTTTCCTTGCTTTAGCTTCCACGTATAAGAGAAAACATCTGACCTTTGACTTTCTGGAGTCTGTCTTATTTCAGTTATCATGATGTTCTACAAACCTATCCATTTACCAGAAAATGCCACAATTTTATTCTTTTCTAATGGCTGAATAAAACTACTATATATTTTATTTTGAGGTTATTGTGAACTGCATAGTTTTCATGATTGCTTTCTCAGCAGGTTCATTATTAGAGTTTAGAAAAGATATTGGTTTTTATATATTGTTCTTGTGTCCTGCTACTTTGCTGAATTGGTTATCAGCTTTAGAAATCTTCTGGTGCAGTTTTTCTTGCGGGGGTGGGGGGGTGGGTATTCTAGATATTGGATCAAGCCATCAGCAAACATTTTGACTTCTCATTTCCTATTGGTATTCCTTTGATTTCCTTCTCTTGCCTGATTGCTCGTGGTAGATTTTCAAAGCCTGCGTTGAATAAGAGTGGCAAGAGTGGGTATTCTTATCCTATTCTTGATTTTAGAGGAAATGTTTTAGTTTTTCTCAATTCAGTATAATGTTGACTTTGAGGTTGTCAGATATGGCCTTTATAATATTGAAGTAAGTTCCTTATCTCCTTAATTTCTCCAGTGTATTTAACATGAATAGGTGTTGATTTGGTCAAAGGCTTTTTCTTCATCTATTGAGACAATCATGTGATTCTCACTCTTAATTTTACTTCTGTAGTGAATTACATTTATTGATTTGCATGTGTTGAACTAACCTTGCATCTTTGGGATGAAATCTACTTGGACATGGTGTACTATCTTCTTAATATGTTTTTAAATGTGGTTTGATAATATTTAATTAAGGATTTTTGCATTTATGTTCATCAGGGATATTAGTCTGTAGTTTTTCTTTCCTTTATGTATTTTTGTCTGGTTTTAATATCAGGGAGATACTGGCTTCACAGAATGAATTTGGGATTATTTCTTCCTATTCCATGGAATAATTTGAGGAAGATTGGCATTAATTTTCTTTAAAAGTTTGGTAGAATGTGGCTTCAAATCCATCTGGTCCTGGGGTTTTCTTTGTTGGAAATCCTTTAATTGCTGCTTCAAACTCATTGCTTCATGTTGGTCTGTTTAGGTTTTGTATATCTTTAAGATTCAATTTGGGTAGGTCATATGTGTCAGAAGTTTGTCAATATCTTCTATGTTTTCATGCTTATTGGAGTATAAATTTTCAAGTAGTTTTTAATGATCCTCTGGATTTCAGAAGTGTCATCGTATCAACCTTTTAGTCTCTAATATGTTGATTAGGTCTTCTCTGTCTTTTGGTAAATTTGGCTAGGAGTTTATCAGTCTTGTTAATCATTTCAAATAATTAGATCAAATAAGAATCACTTTTGTTGCATTAATTCTTTGTATTTTTTTCATTCTCGATTTCATTATTTTATGTTTTTTTCATACTCAATTTTATTAATTTTGGCTCTGATTTTAATTATTTCCTATTTCTATTGATTTCAGAATTAGTTTATTCTTCCTTTTCTGGGAATTTGAAGTGTAATATTAAATTATTTATTGGGAATCTTTCTATTTTTTAATGTAGGCACTCCGTGCTTAAGCTGTCCTTTTAGAACTTCCTTCATATTGTTAAAAAGAGTTTGATATATTGTATCTCTGTTCTCATTTGTTTCTAAGTACATTATTAATTCTCCTTGACTTCTTCATTCAGTTGTGTTGTGTGTGTGCTATTTATTTGGAATGGCTTGTTTACTTGATTTTTCATATCGTTAGTATCTATCTCCATCTTCTAGGATAATTATCTCTTCTACTTTTAGGTGAAGGATTTTTGGTTAGATGCTTTTCTTTACTATGTGTCCTGAGTTGGGCAAATATCTTCGTGTCAATATTTTCTTTCAATTTGAATTTGCTACTCTATCTGATTTCTGATACCACCTTGAGAAGAGATATTAATTTCCAATAGATAGAGCAACTTCTATACTACTACATCTTAAAAAATCTTATTAACAATGTTTGTTAGCAGCCCACTTATCTATTGTTCTTGGTCAGCATTTTGAAATAGGACGTTTTCTTTCTGGGGTTTCAGTTATTGTGCAGTTTGTTTATTCTCAGCTCTGACCCAAAGTGGTCAAATTTATTAGGGGAGTCTGTATGCATAGTTTCACTGCAGGGTTTTACTCTCCTTAATTGGGCAGCTCTGATGACTCCTCCATTCTTGGAGTATCAGACCAGGTGCTGAGAGTGGAGAGTAGACTCCAGCCCCTTTCTAGGTGTGGATGAGACGATTCAGGGATCACCACATTTGGTCTCAGTTCCTCCTCCACCCCTAGTGTCAGTGAGGCTTCTTGTCCCAAAGGTCACATTACCTTTATCACGTGAAAAAGTTCTTCATTCTTCTCAGCTTCACAGACTGAATTTGTTGATGCTGAATTGCTCTTTTGATTCACTCTTGGGGAGCTGCTATGATAGTGTGGCCTCCTCTGAAGACCTTATTTCACTCCCCAAAGGAATATATGACATCAATTAAAGGATTTTAAAAATATTGTTTTATTATGAGTAAAGAAGCTGGGGTATAAGCTGGGTAAAAAAAGGCAAAAGGAAGTTTGGAATATTTAAAAGCTGAGAGGAGAGAAAATGGAAGGAAGAGCATACCTAAAGGACCCGAGGAGGGAGGAAATAAAGAAGTAGAAGAGAAAGAACAAGAAATTTTGATATTAGAGGAAAAGGTAAAGAGAATAAGAGTAAAAAAACAAGCAAACAAATAGAACAGAATGATACTCACTGCCCTGATATTAACAAAACTAAAAACTAAAAAATAAGAAAATAAAAAACAACAAAAACCCAAATAAACAAAAAACTCCCAAACAAAAATAACAACAATAAAAAGGAATAAAAGTCACTACCTCTTAGAAAAACAGAACAAAATAATGAAAGGTTAATAAAAGAAAGAGAAGTGATAAGTTAGAAAAATTGCCTGAGATTCGTATGTATATATGTATATATATGAATCAGTCAGCAAATATAGCCAGAATGACTAATAAAATTAATAATAAAAAAGAAAAAGTAAAAAAGAAACATTATTAATTAAAAATACTTTAATTATTCCACTGAGGTAGTTGAAGTTGAAGATTTGCATCCTATTTCAGAGTCTTGTCCCTTACTTCTTGGGCTATGTATCTCTTAGAGGGAGCCAGGACTATGTGATATTAAACCCAACCTCCATTTGTGATTTTCTTCTCCTTATCTTCTGGTATAGATTGAAGGCGTGACTGGTTAAAATGGCTCTCAGCTTCTGTGCCAGTACAGGGGAGATGGAACTGGAATTACCTTCTTCTGGGATTTTGCCCAGACATTTTAGATGTCTCCATTTCCTTGTTGGAAGTGTTGCAGATATCTGTTTGGGAAGTTCTAGTTGCTGGAGATGAGTTCTAAATAGAAATTTGGACCTTCTTTGGGGGTATGTACTCAAAGCATTTAAATATTTGCACCCCTAAGGCTGTGTATATGTCAATGTCAGCAGGGCATCTGGGCTTCTAGCATCTCCAGAGAGTTCTACTTATAGGGTGGAGTAGAACCCATCAACTCTATGGGTTGATGGTGCACTGCAAGTTTCCTGTAGCCCACCCACCACCAAGTATGAATTTTCAAGACCATGTCCCTGAATGTAAGCATGCCCATCTGGTCGATTTCCTTCAGTTCTTTTCAGCTGGACATTTGTGCCATAGAGTTTAAAAGGAAATTGAGTTGCATTGTCTTGTTCCCAGTGTAATCACCCTTGCCTGATCAACTTCCCCGATTCTTTTTCATTGGTTGTTCAGGCCACAGGGCTCAAAGGGAGAGCAGGTTGCACTCTCCTCTGTACCTCTGTCTTGAATCCCCCTGGATCCACTATTCTCCATAACTGCTTTGGGATCATGATTTGCCAGGTGCACTTTTGGTCTCACAGTAACAAGCACTGGCTGAGACAAAGTGGAAGCATTTGCTGAAGAGTCTTGGGTTCTCATAGGAACAAAATTTAGCATAAACTCCTTTAGCTGGATCTCCTCCTCAGGTCTTCAGTTGGAAGTTCAGAAACAGAGTAGGGCCTTTGGGAGGTATTAGGTTATGAGTGTGGAGCTCTCACGAACAGGATTAATGCCCTAGAGGGAGGCCCAAGAGAACATTCTCCTTCCCACTAAGTGATGACACAGGAAAAAGGTGCCATCTATGAATCAGAAAATGAACCCTCAGCAGACACCATATCTTCTAGAACCTTGACTTTGGATTTCCTAGACTCCAGAACTATGAGAAATAATTATCCTTTACTGATAAATTGTTCAACCAATGATACTTTGTTAAAGCAGCCCAAATGGTCTAAGACAGGTGTCTTTTAAGTTTCACTTTTATGCAATTTTTATCTTTTCCTTCAGCATTCTATTGCCAGTTTTGGACAGGAGAAAAATTTTTAAAGTTTTATAATTTTATTAGAATTATATGACAATTTTTATTAAAATTGTAAATTTAAAAGTCAAACTACTAGCTGTAGGTTTCAAAGTAATTTCTTCAACGGTTATTGATGATTTAACAACTCTCTTACTTTTCCTTTATGAAGTTTGGATAGGAGAAATTCTTGAACTCTTCCCATTGGTACTTGGGTGGTTTGAATCTTTGCTGGGTGATTTGAAGAATTAATTAAACTGTGTACTTTCTTATTCAAGTTGTCACATTTTCTAGTCTGATTAGATTTTATATTCTTTAAAAAATATTCTTTTCTGGATTTTGGCCACAGTTTCATCATCATTAGTTTAGATCTAAGATCTCAATCTGACTAAAATGTGGGGTGGCATAAGAGGAAACATCAAGCTTCCTTCTGATGAAGAAGGAAGCACAGGGAATTCTGGAGAATAATTTTCAACTACTCTGTAATAAAAATTCAGCCCTGAGGTGGAAAGTTATAATGCTGCTCCAATCTGGTCCTTGGCCTGACCAATTGCATGGTCCATAAAAAAAGAGGATCCCAGTGAGACACAGCACAAAGTGACTTTGGGTAGTAGGAATACTTATAGCCCTTTAAATTTCTGGGTAACAAGTACATGCTGCATCATGGAATTGCAGAGTAAGGAAGAGGGATAAATAATGCAGACTCATTTAGCAACAGCACTTTAATGACTGTATTGTCAAAAGTTATGAATAATCCATTTGCTCCCTTGTAGGACTGGCTTCCTCCTGCCAGAAGACCTGGAGGAAGTGAAAACCAGTTTTCCATCAAGTGGAATGATTCTGTAGAGGATAGAAACCTGCTGAGGATAGTTCAATACCCAATCAGGGCAACTGAAAAGCAGTGATTTAATTAATTATCCTAAAGTTCCTGTGGAGAGGTCTGAGCAGTCTCATCTGATTGAGGGCTCCGGAATACACCCGTTATCCTAAGAGAGGATGTACATTTCCACTGCTGTACAGCAGGCCCTAAAATGGGCATCAGTACCCACTGGATTTCCGGTAAGGTCCCATTCAGGATGTCACATGCTACAGAACAGCTGCAGAGGATGATAGTGGGAGCAGCTGATTGTGAGTGCAGACAGGGGCTAAGATACTGGCTGCATGGAGATTTTCTTTACCAAGATGTCTGGAGAGTTTTTCTTGAACAAATTATGTAATCCTAGAGCCTAAAACAGTCAAACCGCTCATCTGAAAATGCAGATCCATGAAGTTAGTTGTCTTTACATCCATTACCAATTCCAAGAGACAGTCTGCAACATCATAGAGATTTTAAATACTAATTTAAGATTACCCTTGCAATGAATCTTCTGTTAAGATCATTTTTTCTTTTTCATTCCAAGCGCCCTAATCCATACCCACAGCATTTCATTCTGAATTACTACAAAGCTTCAATGGGTCTGATTGTTCCCTGCTATAGTCCATCTTGGGTCCACTGACAAATTAGTTTTTGGGAAATACTACCTTTTATTACCTCACTACCAGGCTCTGGAACCTATAATGCATTGCTGTTATTTAGGATATAAAAATAAAACCATCCTGTCTTACAAGGACTTCCAGTATCTTGGTCTTACCCTACTGCCTAGCATAGCCCCCCATTGCTCCTTTGGAGGACTGGTTCTCTTCAGGGGATGGCTTCCTCACTAGACCTCTTTCACACTCTTCCCAGAGTTTGTCTTGAACGTTGTTAACCTCTTATCTTTCCCACGAAACCTCTCCAACTACTTCAGGGCATGCCAATTCATTAATTCATCTGCTTGTTAAGTTTATTTAGCATCATTCATAAGCCATGCACTGGTAGGCTCTGATATATCTTTATAACTTCCTTATCATCCAAGTTACTGATAGTTACCCCTGTGTTTTTACAAAGGGGTCAGGCTGAGGGGGTCAATAAAAGCTGAAGTCTAACCTGATTATTCTTCACTACCTGAAACCTGTTCCTAAAAGGAAAAAAAAAATCTATAACACATTTGCAATTGAACTCTGCATTATGGTATTGTTAGAGTTTGGATTTGGAATGTCTCATGTGTTAAAAGATTTGATAACCAGCTTGTAGTGCTCTTGGGAGATGGTGTAACATTTAAGAGGCATGGACTAGAGGGAGGAAGTTAAGTCATTGAGAGTGTGTTCTTGTTGGGGAAACGAGACCTAGGTCCCTTCCTTTCTGTTAGCTTCCTGGTTACCATGTGGTGAACAAATCTCCTCTGTCACTTATGCTCACCATGATGAACTATTGCACCACAGGCCCAAAGCAACAAGGCTAAGAACTATGGACTTAAACCATGAAACTGCGAGTCAAAATAAATCTTTCCTCCTTCTAACCTGATTCTCTCAGGTATTTTGTTACAGCAATGGAAAGTTACTATGATTTGGATCTTAATTTTCTCTCAAAGTCTCATGTGTTAGAGGTGGGGCTTTCAGAAATTGATTGGATTATGAGGGCTCTGACCTTATCAGTGGGTAAAACCATTAATGGGGTACTTGGAGACAGTAGGGGAGGGCCTCGTTGGAGACAGTAGGTCACAGGAGGTGTGAATGAAGGGTTTATCTTTTCCCTGGTCCTTTCCCCAGTCTCCTGAATGCTATAAGTAGAGCACCTTTGTTCTGCCATGTCCTTCTGCAATCATGTTGTGCCTCACTTCAGACCCAGAGCAATGGAACTGGCTGACCATGGACTGAAACCTCTGCAACTATGAACCAAAATAGATTTTTCTTACTCTAAATAATTCTTGTCAGGTATTTCTGTCTGGAATTGCACTTATGAAAAGCTGACTAACGCAAGTATTGTCTAACACAAGTATATTCCTGAAGGAAAGAACTTCCATTTGGATCAGAGGATGGAAGGAACTAATTCCTCTAACATTTTACACATTCATTGATTGGATGAACTTTCCACACACTAGCTTCTGTCTTTATGTATCTCCTCCATTGTCCACACTATTGTTAGGCATGTTTGTATTGTCCTAGAAGATCTGGATATGTCCCTTTATGTCATAATGCCAGGCGAATTCTTACTGTGGGTGATAGAAGTACTCTTAAAAGTCTTTCTTACAGTTGGATGGCTAGCAATAAAAACTTTATACTCCAAACTGACTGTGAACTGCCCAACTCAGCTTTGTTTTAGTTGGATCCTCTAGTGCCCCCTGACAATAATTCAAATATGAATAAAGGAAAGTTGGAGAGGGATTTTTTTCAATTTTGGAATTGAAGTCAGGGCTGCTTTACCACTGAGCTATATTCCCAGTTTTCTTTTTTCATTTTGAGATAGGGTCTCACTACATTGTTGAGGCTGGCTCTTGTGATCCTCCTGTTGCATTCTCTCAAGTCACTGGGATTACAAACATATGCCACCACATGTGGCTAATAAAGGAAAGTTGGCACTGTTAATCAATAGCGGTTAAAATATCTTATTTCTGAAAAATTTGTCAACACATAGAATTATGTAAGCCCATCACTAGGGCCCCTCCTACATCCCTGGAAAGTGCTCCTGCAAGTAAGGGATACTGCCCATTGGCTTCGTTAGCTCCATGGTAAATCTGACTCTGAGTCCACTCAGACTTGTTCTCTCCTGTGTTGGGGCTGGATGCCTGAGTCTGCTGGTCTCCTCATAATCACTTGGAGACCCTCTCTCCTTGAACGCTTCTCATGAGCTTTATAACTCCAGTCTCCTGCCTCCAGACGTTCCTACTTCTATTCTTCCTTAGCTGTGGTCAGTGCATCAATTGCCAGGAAAATCTTAGTACTATATTTTTTTCTTATGAATCATCCTATGTGTACCAGTTAGAGTCTAGGAGGATAACAAAAGGCTCATTTGGTAGGGGTTTCTGAACATGATTTAGTATTGGTGCTAGTTTCAAGGGTGAGTTAAAGGAAACTACATGGGGAATTGAGGCACAGAGGGATGGAATAATAGTAGAAATATGTTATTCCTTGAGGGCCTTGTAGTATAAGGGCTTCCTGTGGAACTGTTGTCATAGAATGGAGTTTCTTAACCTTGGCACCATTGACATTTTGGGTCAGATAATTCTTGGTTGTGGGGTTGTCTCATCTGTGCATTGCAGATGCATCCTTGGCCTCTACCCACACCATGCCAGTGACATACCTCCACCTAGTTGTGACAGTCCAGAATATTTCACACATTGCCACCTGTTCCCTCATGGGGCCAATTCACCCTTGAGTGAGAACCACTGTTACTCCTAGACTGGAGTATTTGGTAGGGGTGAAGGAGGAGGAAATAACTAGATGTCCTCTTCTGCCTGTCCTCTCATCCTCTCGTTATTTCTTATTGCAAAACCCAAACATAAGCCAGAGGAAGAGTGTTTGTTCCCTTCTGGCTGCTCCTTTCTTTTGCTTTAAGACTCAGTCCCAACAGATAATTAGAGCTTTGACATCCAAGCTATAGCAGAGTCATAGCAGCCACAGGCTGTTCATCCCCTCACTCATGATGGCAGATGAAGGTTGTCTCTGGCAGCCCAGAGACTAGTTATTAAAGTCAATGCTGGGGACAGACCTGGGCCTCTCACCTTCATCTGTTTTTGCAACACTGTAATGCATTTCTCGCTTATTTCCTGTTATCTCTAATTTAACATCTTTATTCAGATCTGCTGCTCACTTATCAGGAGAAGCACCTTGCAAAGATCTACAGAAGCTGGAGGAATAATCATTTCTGTACTAATGCATATGTTGAACTCCCAGGGCTTCTTTGAAGACAAATCCCATCATGGTCAAAGTTTCCTCTCATTTTGTCCCTCTGTGCTATGCTCAGAGTCTTCCAAGAGGGACTGCTGCCAAACCATCATTCTCTCGATGTTATTTTGCTCTAATGTTCTATCTAGGGTTTGGATAATGATTTGGCCACCCCATTGGCATCGTGCACAGAGAGGACTGTCAGGCAATATTTTGTTGATTGATGGATTGAATAAGCCCTCAGTCATCTTGGGGCATAGTTCTTATATTTTGTTAAGAGAGTTTGTTTAGAACAGTGTTTCGCAAATTTTAACAAGCATATGAATCACCTGGGATCTTGTTAAATTCAGATTCTGCAGTTAGGTTGCGGAGGGGACCCTAATAAGCTACTGGGATGCTGCTGCTGGTGGTCTGCAGATCATACTATAAGTAGCAAGGACAGAAATAATAGCAAGTTATGTGGGCTTTTCTGATGTGAGCAATTAATTCAATAAGGTTCTTTTCTTTTGAGGGGGGCACTCGGGATTGAACCCAGGGGCTCTTAACCAGGGAGGCACATCCCCAGCCTGATATATACTTTCCTTATCCTGTAGACTCCATGCTCCTCTGCATAAAAAGATAGAGTTTGTGACTATTATATTCCTCAAGTGATATTTCTCTTCCAGATGGAGACAGAGCTTCCAACTCCAGTAAGTCCCACTATTTCCCCAGATCAACAGTGTGACCTACCTTTGGCTGCTTTTGTCCTGCTGCTCTCCTCAGCTTCACTCCACAAGCAGTAGATTTTATCGTGATGCATGAGGAGAAACAGACATTTCTCATCCTGAGCCTGGATGGAATTTGACTATTTTCTTGTTCTGCTATGGTTGAATCATTTTGGTGACAGGGAGATAAATCAAGCATGACTACTTTTTCATGTAGGGTCAGGTTGGGATGTGTGTGTGTGTGTGTGTGTGTGTGTAGACATATGTAGCCTGCAAACCCAATTTAGTTTTGTGATAGAGTCCTCTTCTATGAATTATAGAGCTCTTTAGTGTTTCCTGAATGCCACCCCAGTGCAGCAGGGAATCATTGTAGGGACTTCTGTTATCATAGGAGCTGTCTTATTTACCTCAGAATTTCTGCTCATGGCTCATTGCTTTCCTCTTCTGGGGGACTCCATTTTCGGTCAGCCAGTAACACTGATTGAGTGCTTACTGAGGGGATGAACCCCAAGGAAGGTTGGAATGTGTTCAAGTCTGAATAAAATATGAGTTCCTCTCAGGTAGTCATCTAACTAATGGGGTGTGTCCAATGAACTGGCTCAAATGCTTCTAAATACCTTACATCCTGCTCTTGATTTATCTAAAGGGTGGTGGAGAGAAAGGGGCAGCATGAGGAGTGTTAGAACCCTTTTGGAGAAGAGCTAGTCCCCTCAGAAAGAAACCCCCTGTTTTCTTTTTCACCTTCAGGCCAAAAAAGCACTCATCATCACATAAAGTTATTTTGGTTGGGAGAGGTGACTGCCTGTTAAAATGATACACATGAGTTAAAACTCACATCCCAGTGGGAAAGGAAGGAGTCAGTTTTGTGTTCTGCTAATTCTATGAATTAAAAAAAATAGAGAAAGAAAAATATCTAATCAGGCTTATCCATGTCTATGCCATTTGGGCATCTACTTTGAAAAACAGGCAGATGGGTGTGAGCTCTAGAGGGTTTTTGAGTCTTGATTCTGGGTAAAGGGAGGCAGAGAGGGGAGAGGCACTGAAGGATGAGATGATAAAGTATTTTTTTAAATTTTAGAAGTACCCATATATGAGAGCAATTTCAAGGTATTCCATGAAATTCATTGAAATGAACAGAGAAATATATATATAATACATAATCTCCTACAGGGTTTCTCAACCTTGGCGCTATTGATATTTGGGGCAGGTATTTCTTCATTGTGGGGATTGTTCATTGTAGGATATTTAGCAGCATCCCCAACCTTGACTTCATTAGATACCAGTAGCACGTTCCCCCAATTGTGACAATGCAAAATGTGCCTAGACATTGCCAAATGTTCCCTGGGGGATAAAATTGGCCCCTGCCCCAGTTGAGAATGAGTCACTTGCACCAAAACTAGGGGATGGTCCTGACCATCTTACTTCACGGATTCTTGACTTGAGTCTTCATACAGCTCCACTTATTTGGAATGTAGCTGCCATGCAGGGGAGCAGTGGTGAAACTTGTGACAGGCCCCATCACAGATCTCCAGTTTGGAAGGAAGTATCATCAGGCTGCAGGAGAGATGAGGAGCTACCACTTGTGGTCCCTTCTCCATAGTGAATCAGCAGGGGATGAGGGGAGCATGGGACTCAATGCCATCTATCCCAGGAGACCTGCTCCCATCAAAGTAGGAAAGTGGCAAAGCATTCAGGTATGCATATGTTATCTGGGTAAGGGTAGACTTTAGTCAGCCATGGGGAGATCCCATGCAGGGCTTCATAATCTGGGAGAGAAAGTTCAGGCAAAAGGCTCCCTGGTGCCAGATCATTTCCAATATATGCTAAGATTTCAAAGAACTGGACTTCCCTTAAGTCACATGGTTCCACTCTCAGAAATTTTCCTGAGAAGATACACAAATAAGTGAATTAAGATGGTCTCTAAGAAAAATGTTTAAGGGCTGGGATTGTAGCTCAGTGGTAGAGCACTTGCCTCGCATGCGTGAGGCCCTGGGTTCGATCCTCAGCACCACATACACAGCAATAAAAAAAAAATAAAAGACATTGTGTCCATCTACAACTAAAAAAATATTAAAAAAAAAAGAAAAAGAAACATGTTTAAAATATCAAATGAACAAAACTGGTTCTACTGCTGTCAGGGGGTTGACTATATTGCAATAAATATAGACAACAGAACAAAATACAGATATTGCCTGTCTGTATTTATGATTTGAAACACTTGAAGATACATATCTACATAGCTATATGTCCAGTACTGATAGGTAGGTGATAAGACAGCACATTTTGTCTGAGCCCACTTATTTAAAGTGTGCACATATGCATGCCTGTGTATGAGTGTGTATGCAATGAATGCCTGTGTATGAGTGTGTGTATGCATGTGTATGCATCTGCATATGTACGTATGTATGTGGGGATAATTTCATATGGCAGAATGCTCTGGAAGGATATTCCCCCAAAGCTGAGTATGGTTGTCATGAGGTAGTAGATCTCTAAGTGATTTTATTTTCTTGTGTAAATTTTGCATTATTTAAGGGCCCCACAAGTAGCAGGCATCATTTGAAAAAACAACTGTTTGAATTTTAGAAAATCAAACAAAAAACAATTTCATCATGGTTCCTCTTCAATCCTCTTTGGATTAATAGGGATTCTCCTCCAGGTTAGAAGTCACAGGAATCCTCTTTATTTGCTTTACTGTTGGTGTCTGATCCTCTTTGTGTTCATGCAGTTGCCTCCTTCTCTCCACCCCTGGAAGCCATGGGCTCATCTTGTGGTAGCTCCTGCTCCTTCACTCCCTGAGTTCTGGCCTAGAATGTGCTTACCTCAGAAAGTGAGTTCTGCTATCGTGGGGACATTGCTTACTGTTCAGGCTATTTTTCCAGGTGTCTTGCACTTGAAATCTTAGGAGAATGCCTGAAAACCTGGTCATCTCAGTACTGTATTTACAAAGCTACACAAATGACAGAAATTTTTTGCATTTGGGGCACCCTTGTTTCTCATCATAGAAGACCTTCTTATTTCAACAGGATTCTGTTATGGGTAACCATCACTTGATGCCAAAGATGATGTCAGAGAATTGTGAGTTTGTCTCTGTTATTGGGTTCTACTTAGGGACAGAGGAGGTTATTCCATCTCCCTTGCCAGATATGGTATTGTTGGCAAACATTTAGAGGTAGAAAGTAAAATTCAGCTACTCAGTCTAGGACTTCCCTTACTCTTTTCTCTCTCTCTGTCAATGTTTTATCTCAGAAGGAAAGGCTGAACATATCTATGCTGTTTGTCTAGGGACCACGCAACTTTGCCACCACATCCTGTCCTCTTCTGGGTAAAAGCATTCTGATTTCGGAAACACAAGTACAAGGATGTGCCACAGGAGCCTTAGGGTGAAGCCTGGATCTGTCAGTGGCTTTGGTCTCATGGGAGCATCTGTGAGGGTGCCTAGGAGCGAGCATTGTACACTTGACTTCATATGGTTGTCAGCTTCACTTTGGTTCCAAAGTCATGCCCTGTGTCAGGTTATATAACTGTGACCAAAATACCTGACAAAAACAAGTTAGAGGAGGAAATGTTTATTTGGGGCTTACGGTTTAAGAGGTCTCAGTCTACAGTCATCTGATTCCGTTGCTCTGGGCCTTAGGTGAGGCAGAACATCATGGTGGAAGAAAGCTGCTCAGCTCTTGGCAGCCAGGAAAGAGAGAGGGAGAGGGAGGAAGGGAGGGGGAGGGAGACAGAGGAAGGGAGGGGGAGGGAGAGAAAGAGAGAGAGAGAGAGAGAGGGAAAGAGAAAGAGAAATTAGGGATAAAATATAATCCCCAAGGGCATGCCTCAGTGACCTACTTCCTCTACTCATGCCTCACCTGCTTACATTTAGGGAGGTGGAAACCCAGTAGTTCTTTCAAACTATTACTCCATTAATCAAAATGGATTTATCCACTAATGAGGTTACAGCTCTCATAATCTAATCATTTCACCTCTGAACATTCCTGTATTGTCTGTCACATGAGCTTTTTGGGAAGACACTTTGTATTCAAACCATAACACACCATACTGCATTTTTTTCTAACATGTTTTAATTCTTGTTGTTCTCACACAAGATAATTTTCAAAAAAAAAATTTTTTAGGTATTTAATTTGGATTTCTTAAACAGAAGCTTTCTTCCTTAAATTTTCCACTCTGTGATCAACTTAGAGGACAATAACTAATGGGTTTAATCTGAAGCCTCCTATTATTTAACAAAAATATCTCTAGATATAAATCAAATTGGATATATCTGGCACACTGAAAGCAGTCAGCGAACACTCTGAGTGGGAAGATATTTTTTTATTCTATTGTTGCCCAAATGTTCATATTATCTCTTCTGGCTTTAGTGTATTTGTCTTTGACTCTCTGGAGGAATGGAAGGCTTTATCTTGGTTGAAAGATTGACTAAAAGCCAAAGGCTCTCACTTATAGATAAAAATATTACCAAAGAAGTTTGAAATGCATTTAATATTTTCCAAATCACTCTCTGTTTTATACAATTCAAAATAGACTTTCTAAATACAAATCTTTATCCATACTATAATAGCTCTAAACTCATGATGATTTAAACTATAATTTAAATCTTGAACATCTCCCAAGGGTCCATGTGTCCAAGGCTTAATCCCCAGGTGGTGCTATGGGAGGTGATGGAGCCTTTGAGAGAAGGGATCTTACAGGAAGTCTTTAAGCCATTTGGGGAACGTCCTTGAAGAAGATTATGGGTGCCCTCCTTAAAACTCCTCATAATTTTCTTTTGCTTCCTATGAGATGAGCAGCCATGATTTGATGCCTTGTCAAAGGCCTAAAGCAACAGGGCCAATTGATAATGGACTTGAACCTCCTAAACTGTAAGCCAGAATAATCTTTTTCACTTTATAAGTTAATTATCTTAGATATTTTGTTATAGTGTTGGGAAGCTTAACACAAAGACATAACTCACCTCCTACAATCCTTCCCTTTGTCCATCACATTGCACCCTCTCTAGTCTTCTCAGGATCATCACAGTTTGTCACTTCTATTTAGAATGTCATTATTCTACTCTCTTATTCAATTATTACTCTATGCTTGACAAACTTTTTCATCTTCTAATATAACTTAAACATCCTTTTATCAGGTAAGCTTCCTATGAATCCCTGGAAGATAGGGGACAGAAAGTCCTACAGTATATGGTCCCAGAGCATGCTGTAGTCCTCCTTTATAACACTTATTAGAGCAGTAATTATATGGTTATTTATGTAATTATTTGTTTAATATATGTTTTCTTCCTTGGGCTATATGATCAAAGACTAAGGCTGCTCAAATTGTTGAGGAGGGTGGGAAGGGAAGATATGGGAGGAGAGAAGGGAGACACAAAAAGGAAGTTGTACATTTCTTCAATGATGAGTAAAGTGGATCACCAGTTGTCACAGGGATTAGGAGGATCTTTCAGGTAAAAGGACAGTTACAAATAGCACTGAAGAGAAGTCTGTGTGCTCTGATTGCTTTAGACTTACCTGCTATGGCCTGAAATGACAATGTTGTCAAGAGGGTAACAGTACGAAAATGAGGTTGACAGCTGTAACAGCGAGGGATCTCTCTAAGTTAAAGCTGAAAAGTAAGAGATTGACCTGGTATAGTGGCTATGTTCATTTCATTCTGGGGTGACTCTGATGTTTCTTCAATGACATATAGAAAGGAAATGCCTCCAATAGAAACTGGAATTTTACTCACTGACATAACTTTTTTCCCCATGTTTTTTATCATATTCAATTTACTTTTTTTGTTTTTTGGTACCAGGGATTGAACTCCAGGGTACTTGACCACTGAGCCACATCCCCAGCCCTATTTTGTATTTTCTTTAGAGACAGGGTCTCACTGAGTTGCTTAGCACCTCACTTTGCTGAGGCTGGCTTTGAACTTGGGATTCTCCTGTCTCAGCCTCCCAAAGTGCTGGGATTTCATGTATGCACCACTGTGCCCAGCTACAATTTACTATTTTTTTAAAAATTTTTATTCTTGTTTTATTTAGGCTTATATGTTGACAGTGTAAATTGACTCATTGTACATAGATAGAGGATAACATATCAATTCTCTAGTTGTAAGTTGTATAGAATCACATCATATATGCAGTCATACATAAAGTTAGGGTTATTATGACCATCATATTCCATCACCCTTGCTGTCCCCATGCCCCCTCCCCCCT
>PVHX01018960.1:0-35560 GCA_004024805.1 Geosciurus inauris
TTTTTTTTTTTTTTTTTTTTTTTTTTTTTGGTACCAGGGATTGAACTCAGGGGCACTCGACCCCTGAGCCAGGTCCCCAGCCCTATTTTGTGTTTTATGTAGAGACAGGGTCTCACTGAGTTGCTTTAGTGCCTCGCCATTGCTGAGGCTGGCTTTGAACTCGCGATTCTCCTGTCTCAGCCTCCCTAAGTGCTGGGATTACAGGCTTGAGCCACCGCGCCCGGCTGAGGTATTTCTTTTATAATCATTTCCTAGACATTTCCTGTAGAAAAGACTTGGGATTTAATGAGAATTGTGGATTTCTGAAATTCATTTTCCTCGGCTCTCCCCCTCCCCCAGATGATGGACAGAATATTTATCCCAAGACTGAAGCCATCATCTTTGCAGCCAGTGATGTCTGAGCTTTTATAATATAGTTCCTTCGAAAATTGAATGTGATTATTGACTGAAAAAGAATGTGGGGCTTTGAGAAGCCAGAGGTCCTAGTGAGCACCAAAAAGTTTTCTTTCTTTTTTGGTACCGGGTATTGAACTCAGGGGTACTCAACCACTGAGCCACATCCCCAGCCCTATTTTTTAGGTTTCATGTAGAGAAAAGGTCTCACCAAGTTGCTTAGCACCTCGCCATTTCTGAGGCTGGCTTTGAAATCGTGATTCTCCTGTCTCAGCCTCCCAAAGTGCAGGGATTACAGGCAAGCGCCATTGTGCCTAGCTCAAAAGGTTTCCATAATTAGCTGAACCTTCAAGCCTATTGAAAAGCTGCAGGAAGGGCTGGGGTTATGGCGCAGTGGTAGCGTGCTCGCCTAGCACGTGTGAGGCACTGGGTTCGATCCGCAGCACCACATAAAAATAAAATATTCTGTCCACCTACAACTAAAAAATAAATATTAAAAAAAAAGGAAAGAAAAGCTGCAGGAATTTTGAAGGATAATCAAATGACAAATTGTCACTTCTTTCCTTCCAAGGAGTACTCTATGCATCCACTGGACACATTCCTGCCCAAATCAGACTATGCTCCATTTTGAGTTTTCTTACCTTTTTGGGGATTCTGGATGAGGAATTTTGTTTTTTATTTCTATTTTTATTTATTTATTTGGTACTGGGGATTGAACCCAAGGGCACTTTACTACTGAGCTGCATTCCCAGCCCTTTTTATTTTTTAAATTTTATTTATTTTTTAATTTTTGGAACTGGAAATTGAATCCTGGGTTGCTTGACCAAGAACTACATCCGAGCTTATTTTTCTCTTTTCTTTTGAAATGGGTCTCACTGAGTTGCTTAGGACTTCACTAAATTACTGAGGCCAGCCTTGAACTTGGATCCCTCCTGCCTCAACCTCCCAAGTTGCTGGGGTTATAGGTGTGTGCTACCACACCCAGCACTCTCTTTTTTGTTTTCTTGAGGGCAGCTCAGCAATATTCACACAGCCCTAAAAGAAGTTTTCATGTGATTAAGTAGATTTTTACCCATTGGTTTTTTTTTTTAAAAAGATAGGATCTTGCTATGTTGCCCAGTCTGACCTCTTCTTATGGTCTTAAATGATCCTCCAGCCTCAGCCTCCTCAGGAGTTAGAATCACAGGCACCTGCCACTAAGCCTGGCTTACCTACTGATTTTTAAAAATATCTATGCCTTTTTTGGTCTGACACCTGAATGCTTTCTTTGAAATGTGTGCTGATTTTAAATTAGATTGCTCTCTGTTATAAAATACAGGGTCAGGTCATTTTATTTTTACAATTTTCTTATCTTTTGGTTTGTCAAGAGACCTAACCATTAGATATTAGATTTAATTCTCAGTTTATCATCTTATAGTGAAACAATTACTTCTGATTTCAAAGATTTGAGCTGCTGGGTGTGGTGGCCCATGCCTATAATTCCAGCAATTTGGGAGGCTGAGGCAGGACGATTGCAAGTTTGAGGCCAGCCTCAGCAACTTAGTGAGGCCCTATTGCAAATAATAATAATAATAATAAAAAGGGCTGGGATGTGACTCAGTGGTTAAGCGCCCCTGTTTCAATCCCTAATACCAAAAAATCCAAAAACCAAACCAAACCAAGCAAACAAAACAGATTTTGAGCTAAAAATATTTCTTGAATTTCAAGCAACAAATGCATTTTTCTAACTATTTTTCCTCAGAGGGAAAATATGAATTACTCTCCCAAAAGTACTTACTAATTCATCTCTTTATATTCATTTTTGGTTTTATATGTGTCTAGAAGTTTGTTTGAACTTGCTATCCTCTTGTGTTTTACTTTGTATTTCCTTGAGCGTCCTTCAAAATCCCAAGTTTTTAGTATGTTTAAAGACCTTCTTTTTTTAAAAAAATTATTTGTGTGTGTGTGTGTGTGTGGTGCTGGGGATTGAACCCAGGACCTTGTATATGCTGGGCAAGTACTCTCTACCACTAAGCCAAACTCCAGTCCTAAAGTCCTTTCTTTTTTTTTTTCTTTGTTCTGTTTATTGTTCTTTTTTAGAAATTTTATTTATTCCAATTAGGTATACATGATGGCAGAATGCATTTTGATTCATTGTACGCAAATGGTGCACAATTTTTCATTTCTCTGGTTGTACACAGCATAGAGTTACACCATACGTGCAGTCATACATGTACCTAGGGCATTGTTGTCCATCTCATTCCATCATCTTTTCTGCCCCCATGTCCCCTCCCTGAAGTTCTTTTTAAAGAGTTCTTAGAAAACCTTAGAGTTTCAGTATACCTTCTTCAGTAACTCCGCAAGAGGAGTTCTCTCAGCTGCCAAAAGAAGAACATCTATATGCCTTTACCCTGTTCCATACTTTCCTGAGAAATGTACTTTCTGTTACTACGAAATTGTTACAACCTGAGAGATTAGTGAGGAGAAGACAAATACAGTGTTTACTTGTGACCCTGAGCCTATGACTCAGCCTAGTTACTCCCCTTATTTCCTCCAGAAGGTTGAACAGTCTCTTCTCTATGGCTCCTTTTTTAAATTTTTAAATTTTTTTTTTTTGGTACCGGGGATTGAACTCAGGGGTACTCCACCACTGAGCCATGTAGAGACAGGGTCTCACTGAGTTGCTTAGCGCCTTGCCATTGCTGAGGCTGCCTTTGAACTCGCAATTCTCCTGTCTCAGCCTCCAAAGTGCTGGGATTACAGGTGTGTGTGACTGCAACTGGCTTTAAAAAAACTTTAAAAAAAATTTTTAGTTGTAGACGGACACAATACCTTTATTTTAATTATTTATTGTTTTTATGTGGTGCTGAAGATTGAACCCAGTGCCTCACACATTCTAGGCAAGTGCTCTACCACTGAGCCACAACTCCAGCCCTCCTGTTAGCCCAGAAAGACTGAGATACAGCAAACTTTACAAGTTATTTCAGGCTTTATTCAGGAGCAGGACGGCATCTACGGGGATGGACACACTTTCTTGGTGGAAAATGAGCCGCCAAACAAAGAAATGGACTGGGTTTATGTAGATTTTCGGTTAGGAATTTTGAGTTTGTTTCATCAGTCACGGAGATAATCAATTTTATCACTCCAGTGTGGTGATAAGCTCCTTCCTTCCTGGTGTCGCCTCAGGAAGACATCTGTTAGGGGAGGTGAGAGCTGCCAGCATAATTAACATCAGGAAAATGTTAATTTAAAATGTGGGAGGTGAAGGTAATGCTTGGCCATTTTTAAATGTTAATTTAAAATGTTAAAATGTGGGAGGTGAAGGTAATGCTTGGCCATTTTTCTTTTCCTCAGACTATATTATTTTCGGGTCCCACACCTATTACCTCCTATGGCTCCTTTTGAGGTATTATTTCCTGGATATTCCTTGCTGTTTAGAAACAGGTTAAAATTTTTGCTCTTTTCTCCATGTTGTCTCCTCTGCTCCAATATATATTTCCAGTTGATGTTGGTTGGGGACTGAAAAATAAGGGTGACCTGGGGAACTAGTAATATATCCTGCCCTTTTTTTTGCCACACTTGATTCGCCTCACGACTCTATAGATCTCTTGAGTCCCCAAAGTGGAAAAGCACCAGGTAGGCAAATGCCCTCTGTGCGACCACATGCCTTGCCTCCAGGATTCTGTCTCCTGTGAAGCAAGGGATCTGTGGTTTCTGTCAACATTTTTTTGTGACAAATTATGGGTTAGTTCCTCTCCAATCCTCCTTCTACTTCCTGTTTTGGTTTCTGTGTCTGTTCCAGTTATCTACTGCTGTGTAATGAACCAGTCCCAAGTTCAGTGACTTAAGATATTAGCAATCATATTATTATCTTTTTTTTTAATTTTTTTTTTTTAGTTGTAGATGGACACAGTGTCTTTATTTTATTGCTCTGTATGTGGTGCTGAGGATCGAACCCAGGGCCTCACACATGCGAGGCAAGCGCTCTACCGCTGAGCTACAATCCCAGCCCCATATTATTATCTTGTACAGTGCTGGTGGTGGATGGGGATTCAGTTAAATTAGTCTCATTTGAGGAATCTCATGTGGTTGTAATCAGTGGCTGAGGCTGGAGTCATTTCAAAGGCCTCCTAACTCACATATCCTGGTGGAGGATATGTTTTCTATTGGGATCGTGAGTTAGGGCTGTCAGCTGGAACATCTATGTGTGGTTTCACACATAGGTGTGAGGCCCAAGTGTCCTCACAATATGGTTGCTAGTTTCCAGAACTAGCACCACAAGGCAACAAGGACTTGCCGAACCTGGTCTTGGAAGTCATATAGCAGCACTTCCTTGTACCCCCCTGGTGGAGGCAGTCACAAAGGTCCACTCAGGTGCATGAAGAAGAGCATATAGACCCTGCTCCTCCATGAGAGTAGCATCAGTGTCAGAGAATGCAGGATGTTGTATATAATTGTGGCCATATCAAGGGAGCATGATTTGTCAGTCCACCCTCTAACCACAGTAAATCACATTGATCCCACAGGTAAAGTCCACTCAACCCCTCATCCGAATCATGTTCCATAATAGCATCAGCTTGAAGTCCAGATTCCCATCCAGGTGTAGATGAGACTTCCTGGGTGTGTTTCTCAGGGATAGATCTTTGATTAGGGCTCATCTGTTGCCTGTGAGGTCTCCATGGCTCCTGGCTTCATCCTCTAGGATCTTAGTTTCCTCTTCTAAGTCATCCTCCCTTTTCCATAAATACTAGCCTATGTTTATAGGTGAATAGATTTCTTAGCTGGATTCTTGCCTATAGAAGTTTGCAGGTCCAAAATTTTCTTTTCTGTTTGTACTACTGTATTTCATCACATAATTGTTGCAGATTTTATGCCAATTTTTGTTAAAAAAAAATGTGTGGTCATTATGTGAAGCTTTGTGTGTGTGTGTGTGTGTGTGTGTGTGTGTGTGTGTGTGTTGTATTCCTAAAAAAATCGTTTATTAGCCGGGCGCGGTGGCTCAAGCCTGTAATCTCAGCACTTAGGGAGGCTGAGACAAGAGAATCGCGAGTTCAAAGCCAGCCTCAGCAATGGCGAGGCACTAAGCAACTCAGCGAAACCTTGTCTCTACATAAAACACAAAATAGGGCTGGGGATGTGGTCGAGTACCCCTGAGTTCAATCCCCAGTACCAAAAAAAAAAAAAAATCGTTTATTACTAAACTGTCTTTGGTGCAAGATTAGGGTACATGGAATACTTGTGAATATATGTTAAATATATGTTTTGAATAGTCAAAATCAATGCACATCATCTCTTCATGACAGTTTAGCAAATATTTTTCCCATCTGAATAAAACAGGTAACACATTAGTTGTTAACAATTTGTGCATTATACTAAAAAATTTACTACAGTGTTGTGAAATGTGGACTTAAAATTTTAATCTTCTATGTCCAAGGATTCAGCACTGCTATCATTGGTTTTCTCCTCTGACACTCAGACCTCAGCGCCACTCACCTGAGAGTGTTCACCATTAGTACTGCCGCACTCTAAACAAATCACACAAGCTGGCTTTCTGGAATATTCTGACAAAGCATGTGCTGAGAATTCTAGGCTCTTGGCTCAAAGTGTGCAAGAAGAGCAATGTGCATCTATATGCCACTAGTGAATACATTGCTGCTCTCTTTTTAAGTGGCATGACAATAGAATTGTAACATGTGAAAACTACATAATGAAAGGTCCAATTTTTGGACTGAAAAAGTAAGCTGTGACGATTTTACAGTAGTGATAATTATGTGGTGATTCTTTCAGATCAAGCTCATTATCTAAAACAAACAAAAAACCAGAAACCTTTTGTGTGTATGTTTTATGTCTCAATTTTAATCCAATCTACCAGATAATATCTTATAATAGCCTCATCTCTAGTTTGGACTCCTTGCCCTTAATATTCTTAAAGTCCTATTGTTTAGCAGAGATGTGTTGCCAAGCATGCCCTTAAGATTCTTAGAAGATTTGTTTGTTTGAGACGCTAACTTAAATCTTTCTCAGGTTTTAATAAACTATTTTACAGTTATACATTAGGCTTAATCTTTAAAGCACGTTTCCTGAAAACACCTTGGATTTGATCTCTTCCCAGAACTCTCACTTAATTTTGGCATAATTAGGCATCTAAAGTGACAAAGGATGACAAAAAGCTGTATTTTTTTTACTCAGCAAGTCTTGGATGATTTATATAAAACACTGTCTTTATCTCTCATCTGTTTTGTATATTATCATAGTCAGTGAGAAGTCAGGTAGTAATTTTAATACTTTGCCTTGAAATTTCCTTAGATCATTGAGTTTATTGGGTACTTTCCCCATTCTTTTCTTTATTTTTGTTTTTTGGTACTAGGGATAGAACTCAGGGTCCCTGAACCACTGAGCCAAATCCCCAGCCCTTTTTATATTTTATTTAGAGGCAGGATCTTGCTGAGTTGCTTAGGGCCTTGTTAAGTTTCTGAGGCTGCCTTTGAATTCATGATCCTCCTGCCTCAGCCTCCTGATCCCATTCTTTGTTGCCACAGGGTACAAGATTTTACACCATTCCATAATAATGCTACATATGTAACAAATTTCCACTGCATATGTAACTCCTTTCCTTTAGCTTCTGACAACGTTTTCCTTTTTCCTTCTATTTCCATTGCCTCCTCATAATACAGCTTTCACTAACACCAGACTTCTGCCCACATCCTGGCCCCAAAGTCAATGCTACCCTTTAGATTTTTGACTCAGGGACAACCCACTCCTGGTACCAAATATATTCTGTAACAAGTCACTGGAAAAGTTGGAGGTTTAAATATTAACCATCATTTTGTTATCCTCTCAGATGGTTTGGGGGGTTACTTGGGATAGAATCTTTCATGTGATTGTACTGAGGTTGTGATTGGAACCAGAGTCATCTTCCTCATTCACACATGTAGGGATTGATGCTAAGTATCTTCTAGAACAGTTACAAATGGTATTTCCACATGTCTTGGGCTTCCATGGTAGCCCAATTCTAAGAAAACAGGACAGAAAGGAGTGCATGGACTTTTCAGCCTTGGAAGCCAAACTATATTTCAAAGGTAGAGGTAGTTTCAAGGGGCCACTCACAAGCAAGGGGATTGAAATTGTGTACCACTGAATGGGAGGAGAGTTAGTGTCCTGTGATGAGATTGTGTGGGATGGGACATGTTGAGGCAGCCCATGTTTGTAATACAGTCTGTCACAATGTCCAAGGTAAAGTTTTAATCACAGGTGATATTCTTGCTATGATCAAAACTAAGAAGTGAGTGTGTACCCAGCTTATTTTGACATTCAAAGCAGATAATTTAAAACACCCTTTAATTAATTTTAGCAATCTGAAATGAAAAGAAGAATTATAATAATCACAGAGAAATAATTGGAGACGGTGCAATTTTTCTTTTTCTCTCCCCCCCCCTTTCTCTTTTTTGCAGCACTGAGCATTGAACTTTTGAACTCAGGGGGTTCTCTACCTCTGAGCTACATCTCCAGGCTTTAATTTCATTATTAGTTTTTTAAATTGACACAGCATCTCACTAAGTTGCCAAGATTGGCCTCAAACTTGTGATTCTCCTGCCTCAATTTCTCAAGTAGCTGAAATTATAGGCATGTGCCACCATGTGTGGCACATCATTCATTTTAAATTTTTCTTCCCTCCCTCTCTTCACACCCCCTTTCTCTCTTTCTTTCCTTCTTTCTTTCTTCCCTCCCTCCCTCCCTTTCTTTCTTTACTGGGGATTGAACCCAAAGGTGCTTAACCACTGAACCACATCCCCAGCCCTTTTTCAGTTTTTATTTTGAGACAGGGTCTCTCAAAATTGCTGAGCTGACTTTGAACTTGTGAACTTCCTGCCTTAGCCCCGAGTTGTTGGGATTACAGGTGTGTGCCACCATGCCCACATCATCCAATTCTTAAGGTGGTAAATATCAGCACTGAAGTTTCTGTTCATAAGCCTTAACTTTTGTAAATCTGTCAAAGGCTTTTCAAAAGGATTGCCTAAGCCGGGCTCAGTGGTGCACACCTCCCAGCACTTTGGGAGGCTGAGACGGGAGAATTGCGAGTTCAAAGCCAGCCTCAGCAATGGCGAGGTGCTAAGCAACTCAGTGAGACCCTGTCTCTACATAGAACACAAAATAGGGCTGGGGAATGTGGCTCAGTGGTCGAGTACCCCTGAGTTCAATCCCTGGTACTAAAAAAAAGGATTGCCTAGCACACACAAGGTCTTGTGTTCAATCCCTGGTAATGGAAAAGAAGAGAAAAAAGAAAAAAAAAACCCGCAATACTAAAATATATCTAAATAATCTAAAATAAGGGAGGGAACATAAAATTGAGAGAACAAACAGAAAACATAATAAAATAGTAGACATAAATCCGAGCATATTAATAGTCATATCAAATGTAAATGTAAATGGGTTAAACACATGGAAACTATTGGATTGGATAAAAAACCAAGAGCCACCTATATGCTGTATATAATAAATCCACTTCAAATATCATGGTACAAGTAGGTTAAAGATAAAAGATTTAAAAAACATTGTCAATAAAAATACTAGTAGAAAAACTGGGGTAACTGTATTAATATTAGACAAACCAGACTTTACATCAAGATATGTTATCAGTAAAGAATAGAGATGTGACAGAATGAAAAAGAAGTCACTCAATCAAAAAGTCATAACAAATCCTTAAAGTATAGGTGGCTAAAAATAAAGATTAAAAATAAATTAAGAAGAGCTAATATAACTAAGGGATACACACATATGACCATCTACAATTATTATTATTATTTTTTTAAATATTTTTTTAGCTGTAGATTGACATAATGTCTTTATTTTATTGCTTTGTATGTGGTGCTGAGGATCGAACCCAGGGCCTCACGCATGCGAGGCAAGCGCTCTACCGCTGAGCTACAATCCCAGCCCGACCATCTACAATTATATGTGTGTGTTTGTGTATATATTTAAAAAAATTTTAGATGTAGATGGACACAATACTTTTTTTAAATTTATTTTTATGTGGTGCTGAGGTTTGATTCTAGTGCTTCACTTGTGCTAGGCAAGTGCTCCACCACTGAGCTACAACTCCAGCCCTACAATTACATTTTGAAACTTCAATCTACTCTGTTATCAATAGAACTAACAGAAAATCAGCAAGTATATAGAGGACTTGAACAACATCATTAAGCAACTTGATCTAATTAATACTTAGAGTACACTCCACTGAAACAGCATCCAAATAAACACTTTTCAAGTGCACATGAAAAATCACCAACACAAATCATATTATGGACCCCAAAACAAAATTCATCAAATTTTAAAATAGTCGAAATCATACAAAGTGTGTGTCTGACCATAAGGAATTGAGCTAGAAATCAGCAACAGAAAGATATCTGAAAAATCTCTAAAATATTTGGAAATCAAAACAGCAGAATTCTAATTAATTCAAGGAACAAAAAATAAATCACAATGAAATGAGAATACATATCAAATAAAATATAAATGAAAAAAATCAAAAATTGTAGCATAGGGCTAAGGAAGTACTTAGTCATTAGTTGCTGGCAAATATTTAACAAGAGGCTTTCTGGGGAAAATAGCCTTGATTGGCAGTATCTTCCACCTTCTGGGTGTAAATACCCCCACCACATATGATTCAAGGTACCCATGTGACATCACTGAACACAAAGTTGGGAAGATATACATAGATCTGACTCTTATGAGTCGATATAGGCCAGCCTCAGGATACCACTATTTTTTGGAACATTGTAGCATTAATTGTTTGTATTAGAGATGAAAACTCTCAAATCATAGTCTAAGCGTTCATTTTTAGGGGGAAAAAAGCACAAAAGAAATCTGAATCAAGCCAAAAGAAAGAATTCTTACAGAGAAGAAATTAGTGGAATTGAGAACAGAAAAATAATAGGAAAAAGAAGAAAAACCAAGAGTTGGTTCTTTGAAAAGATCATAAAATTGATAAACCTCTAGTCATGACCAAGAAAAGAAAAGAGACAGTGACAAATTTCCAATATCAGAAACATAAATGTAGATATCCCTAAGGATTCCACTCATATTAAAATGATAATAAGGGAATATTATGAGCAATTTAATATCTATACATTTGAGAACTTAGATGAAATAAACTACTTGAAAAACTTAACCTGCCAAACTCACTCAAGAAGGCATAGGTAACTTTTCATTTATTATTTATTTGTTTATTTTGATACAAGGGATTGAACCCTGGGGTGCTTAACCACCGAACCACATCCCAGCCCTTTTTAAAATATATTTGATTAGAGACAGCATCTTGCTGAGTTGCTTAGGGCCTCACTAAATTGCTGAGACTGGGTTTGAACTCATGATCCTCCTGCTTCAGCCTCCTGAGTCACTGGGATTAAAGGTGTACACCACCGTGCCCAGCCCTAGATATAAGTAATTTTAATGATTTTATATCTAGCAAAGAAATTGAATTATAGGTAGATGACTTCTAATAATGAAGACCTCAGGCCTAGATTCTTTGACTGCCAAACATTCAGGGAAGAAACAAAACAGATCCTATACAGTTTTCTTTGGAAAACAGGAAACAACACTTCTCCATTCTTTTTATGATTTCATTTTTTAAATTTAGTCTTGTCCTATTACCAAAGCCAAGTAAAGATACTATAAGAAAGAGTTGGGCGTGGTGGTACATGCCTGTATTCCCAGCGGCTCAGGAAGCTGAGGCCGGAGGATGCAAGTTCAAAGCCAGCCTCAGAAAAAGCAAGGTGTGGGCTGGGATTGTGGCTCAGTGGTAGAGCCCCTGCCTCACATGTGGGAGGCACTGGGTTTGATCCTCAGCACCGCATATAAAAAATGAATAAATAAAGGTCAATCAACAACTAAAAAAAAAATTAAAAAAAAAAAAGCAAGGTGCTAAGCAACCCAGTGAGACCTTGTCTGTAAATAAAATTAAGTATAATGTTAGCTATAGCTTTTTAACATAGGGCTGAGGATGTGGCTCAGTGGTTAAGTGCTCCTGAGTTCAATCCCCTGTAACAGGGTTCACTTGATGCTTTGGCCATATCCCTTGTGGCTTTAAAACTTACATATTTTTTTCTTTTTCTCAAACTTCTTATCCCTGACCTTCTCCTTCCTGATCTTTTCCTCTCTGATCTTCTTTTCCCTAACATTTTCCTTCCTGATCTCTCCTTGCTAATTTCATTTTCTCTGAATCACCTCTTTAAAAACCTCCTGTTCCTGCTGATGGGCAGAATCACAGCCTTTGGGTAGGAGTCCCCTGTGTTTCTCCTTGGCTGGCAAAGCAATAAACTGTCTTTTCCCTTTTTCTCAAAACTGCGTCCTTGTTATTGTATTGGCATTGGGGACAAGGACCAAGCTTTTGGCAACACTCCGGAACCAAAATAAACAAACAAATAAATAAATAAATAGCTGGTCCTCAGCACCACATATAAATAAATAAATAAAATAAAGATATTGTGTCCATTTACAACTAAAAAAATATTAAAAAAAAAAAGTGTGGGCTGGGGTTGTGGCTCAGTGGTAGAGCGCTTGCCTCTCATGCGTGAGGCACTGGGTTTGATCCTCAGCACCACATATAAATAAATAAATAAATAAATAAAATAAAGATATTGTGTCCATCTATAACTAAAAAATATTTAAAAAAGAAGGTGTATAGAAATTATATCTAAGTGGAGTGCATCCTACACGGTGAATAAAAAGTTCCCCGAGCTCAGGCTGTGAGTCAGGTTGAGAAAATTAGAACTTCTGGAAATAAAGACAAAGACTCAGTTATGAGTGGAAGTGGGACATGGTGGGCAAGTAGCTCTGATGGAGTCTGGCTTAAAAAAGAAGGAGAGTCTGCATGTTTATTTATGTAGGTATGAACACCAAAGGGTTTCAGAGTGAATAGACTTCTTGAGGTAAACAAGATGAAGTTGAGCAAAACAGCCTGGTTGGGGCTTATCAGTTTACACCCATCTGTTCTGCTTTTGGGCAGCTGGGATTTGAATTCAAGGCTTCTGAACTAGTAAATTACATGACAAACACAGGATTCTCCCTATCAACAGGAGTCACCCTTAGAGTTACATTGTTCAAAGCAATGATTTATTTATTGTTCAAGACAGTGGAGTGCATCTTGGGAATGCAAGGCTGATTTTACATTTGAAAATCAATCAGTATAATTCACCAGCTTAACAGAGTAAAGAAAAAGCACATATGTTTTTTTCAATCCATAAAGAAAAAGCATGTGACAAAATTCAATATCCATTCGTGATAACTGTCTGCAAACTGAATAAAAGAGAACTTCCTCAACTTGATGATGTTAAAAAGCTATAGCTAACATTGTACTTAATTGTGAAATATTGAATACTTTCCCCCAACAATGGAAACAGGAAAAAGCTGTCCATTCCCACTATTCCTATTTGACACCATATTGGAAGTCCTAGCCATTGAAATATTGTAAGGAAAAGGAATAAAAGCTATTCAGATTGGAAAAAAAGAAATAAAATTGTTCCCATTTACATTTGCTATGATTGTTGGTAGGATTTGGATATATTTCCACTCCTGCAAGTGTTCATGTGTTAGAGGCTTAGTTCTCTGTGTGGTGACATTCAGAAGGGGTGGAACCTTTAAGAGGGATTATAGGCGTGTACCACTGTGGCCAGCTGTTGCAAGTTTTCTTAACCAGAGGTTCTGAAGTTTGCCTCATGCACCTGGGAATACTGTCTCAGCAGAGGAAAGAATAAAGGCTGATCAGTTTCAACCATATCCTATATGCTTCCTGGAAGACTCTACTCTCATACGAAGTGAGCCTATGATGTTAGTCAGCACTAACTGGGGATTGAACACAGGACTTTGTGCATGGTAGGCAAGTGAATTACCACTGAGCTACATTCCCAGCTCCAAGAAATTATCTTTTTCAAAACTTGAAGTTTTACTCTACAGTCAAGTAGATGGTCAAGTTGATGGGAGCTGCTATTAATTGGGGAGGAATATCTGAGCAAGAACTAATTTTGAAAGTGGTCAGTTCATTGTGAATATTTTTGGCTTTACATAAGCTCGTGAGTTTGGGAATTCAGAAAATAAGTATGTGGACCATAGTTATCCATTGCTACATTACCATTACCTGAAGACTCAGAGGCACTAGACAACAAATGTCAGCTCACATAGTTTGGAGTCAGGGGTTGCAGTTCTTATGAGGTTTCAGTCAAGATGTTGGCTGAGACTGCAGTTATCTGAAGGCCTGAACAGGGCTAGGCTTCCAAGATGGCACACTCACAAGGTTGTTGGTTGGAGGCCTCAGTTCTTGGCTGTCTCATGGTAGAAATGCTCAGTTTCTTGCTATGTAGACTTCTCCACACTTTCTTTTTCTTTCTTTCCTTCCCTGCCTCCCCTCCTATTCCTTATTTTCCTCCTTTCCTTTCCTTTTTTTGGTACTGGGAATTGAACTCAGGGGCACTTTGCCACTCGGCTACATTCCCAGCTCTTTTTATTTTTTGAGAAGGCCTCACTAAGTTGCTGAGGCTGGATTTGAACTTGCAATCTTCCTGCCTCAGCCTCCCAAGTTGTTGAGATTTCATGTGTGTGCCACTGTGCCTGGCTCCACAGATTTCTTAGTGTCCTCATAACGTGGCAGCTGAGTTCTTCCTCGGGGTGGTGGGGGGGAGAGAAGAGGAGAGAGAGAGAAAGAGAAATAGAGAGGAACCACAATGTTTTAAAGACCTAGCCTTCGAAGTTACTTCCATTACTTCTGTCATATTCAAGACCAATTCTGAAAGACTTTTAGAAGAGACTATAAAAATAATATCACTGATACTATGAATGTTATGAGATAGGGATCCCTGGGGGCCATTTTGAAGACTGAATACCACCAGTATGCTCTCTGACTCTCAATTTATGTTCCTCTCATGTGCAAACAATCCTTCTCAAGATGCCCCAAACTCTAATCCCATTATAGAATCATTACAGAAGCCCAGAATTTCACCATTTAAGTCAGCTTCAGGTATAGCTAAGATTTCTCAAGTGTAATTCCTCAAGTATAATTCTTCTCCTTCTAAAGACCTGTAAATTAAAGGAGAGTCATCTGCCCCCGTCTCCCTAACATGTAATGGTGGAACAGATATAGGATAACTTTGGTAGATATTACTGGCCAAAAGGGGAGGAATGGCTCGGGTTTTACCTCTCCGGGTCACAACTGCATCATTATCTAACCTCACTGAGGTTACCCACAAGTTACCAAGTGATTTTTGGATGTCTTCCCAACTCTTCAATTACACTTTTAATTTGTAAAAAAAATTATTGGGTTTGTGCCATAACTATGGTTGATAAATTTTGTGACATTTTGATTTTTCTGAATTTCATTTATAAGAGAAAACTTGAACTTTGGTTTTGGAGTTTCCCTTATAGCCATGTTTGATTATAATTAATGCTTTTATGATAGTTTTTATAATCTTACATTTTGTCCAAGATTAAATTTTTGGGAAAACCCTTCATGCTTCTTTAAAACTTTAAAAATTCATTCCAAAGTATATAAGAAATGAGAATTCTTTTCCCGCTTTATCTTCATTCTCTAGCGCTAACCCTTGCTAGTATTTGATGAACACCCTTTCAGGTATTTATCTGTGCTTATTGTTGACAGTTTATGTTCAATATTGATAAAGTTTTTAATGTTTGAGAATATTTTGTCCATGAAGAGAACACCCTACAATATTCATCTTATTTAGTGCTCAGTTTATTAAACAACTCTAAATAGAAGTTGGAAACCTAAGCTTTCAAAATATTTAAACATTGCACACTTCATTTTGTTAAACCATTTAAACTGCAGTTGCAAATTTAATTTGATGATTCTTTTGAATATACTTTAAACAGTACACAAAATAAACTCCAATACAATGATTATGACTTATTACCACTACTCTTAAATCTATTTTAAAACATCAACCCTAAGGATTTAATTCATTACTTCATTAGTTTTAACTTGTTTTTGTTTTTCCCTAGAATAAGATTTTCTTCTTCCCTTCTCTTCCCTTTCCTGGTGGGTTCTTGGTATGTTGCCCAGGTTGGCCCTGAACTCCTGGGCTCAAGTGATCCTCTTGCCTTAGACTCCTGAGGCAAGACTCTAGGAGCATAAATTTGCACCTGGCTTAGATACATTTTTAAGGTTATTAAAATATTTCTTTTAGTTTTTCTTCTTGTTGCTTAAATCTTGTTACTTGTTAGATCTCTAATATCCTCAATCCTCAGATCTGCTAAAGCTAAAAATCATGCTTCTTAACAGATTAATTCATGGTTGGGGTACTGAAGCTTGTTTCTCCCAAGGAACTGTCTTTCTCCAGTAAAACTGTTCCAACTACTCCGATAAATCTCTCAGTGTTTGTATCTTCCACAGAAGTCTTTGTTTCTGCAATCTCTTTTCCCTTGAAATGATGCACTCTTTTTATTCACTTGGTCAGAGTTGTGGAACTCCTCATTCTGTCATTGTGACCTGTGTCACATTGTCCTGCTTTGTTATTGTATTAAAAACATATTGATGAGGCTGGGACTGTGGCTCAGCAGTAGGGCGCTCGCCTAGCGCTGGTGAGGCACTGGGTTCGATCCTCAGTACCACATAAAAATAAGTAAATAAAAATAAATGTATTGTGTCTGCCTACAATTAAAAAAATATATTAAAAAAACATATTGATGCTAGCCAGGCACAGTGGTACACATCTGTTATCCCTGTGACCTAGGAGGTTGAGGCAAGAGGATTGCAAATTCAAGATAAGCCTCAGCAACTTAGTGAGGCCCTGTCTCAAAATGAAAAATAAAAAAGGCTGAGGATGTGGCTCAGTGATAGAGCACCCCTGAGTTCAATCCACAGTACCAGAAACAACAAAATAAAAACATATGCATGCATTGCTAATGTATTCTCATGACTAACGGGGCGGGGGGCGGGGAAGGATCGGTTTACCCACAGGGTTTCTCTTTAGGACATTTGACTACCCATCATCTCAGGACCCTTTCGCCTTGCTCATGGAGTATAGGCACCAGCACTCTTTAACCATTCGAACCTCCTTTCCACTTGGTTATCATGTGTAATCACATGTGCTAATCAGCCCTTCCTCTTCTGGGAACAGTTCCAATTTTTTCCAGATCTATTTGGCTCATACATAATTCTTATCTTTTTCTATTTGCTAATGAAAATAAGGATATATCTGTTAATTAGAATGGATGAACTTTGAAGAAACAGGCTCATATATAATACCATTCTTTTTTTTTTGTTAAAACCTGTAAAATGTCAAAAGTCCTAATTATTCACGCTTTTGCATTGTTATTTTTTATAACAGTTTATAGTAACTTTTATCTTTTGAATATTATGAATTCAGCCCTTTTATAAAGTATTTATACTTTATAAAAGGTGCTGCGGCACCTACCTCCCAATTCATTGACCCAAACTTCTTGCTTATTGGAGGAGCCCCAAATATGTTTGGGTGTCCATTATTGCTCAATTAAGTCTGAGCTAAATCCTAACTCTGCTAGGAGAATCACAGAGGTTCCATCTCCTTTGCCCATTTAGTGGTTTCAGGCTTGGCACTCAGTTTGGGAAAAGAGATAAGGGGAATGTGATGTTGTCAAAATCAAAATGGAGTCATTTTTGTCAAACCCTAACCACACGGAGTCAGGAAGCCATGAGCACATTTGCCTGATAACAGGGAATATCCCAAGAGATTCTGGAACTGCAACCTTCTTGCTGAGGCCATTTCAAAAAGATATCTGTCCAGCAGCAGCCTATTCAGTCTTGAACAGATACTACCTTTGTTATTAATCTTTGTAGCCAAGGATTATTATTTCAAAAAATATGTAATCTTCCTCATTTAACCTTTAAAAAATTTTCCTCCCTCCCTCCTCTTTCCCTCCCTCCTTCCTTCCTTCCTACCTTCCTAACCTCCTACCTTCCTTCTCTCCTTTTTCTTTCTTTGTGGTAACTGAACACAGGGGCACTTTGCCACTGAGCTACATCCTCAGCACTTTTTTATTTTTTGAGACAGGGTCTTGCTAAATTGCCCAGTCTGGCTTCCAAATTGTGGTCCTCCTCCCTCAGCCTCCCGAGTCTCTGAGATTATAGTCTTTGTCTTCTTTTTCCTCCCTGGCTATGTCTATGGGCTGCCATACTTGCATATCCAGGATTACAGTCCCTTGCTATTCCTGAATCAGCATTGTGTTTGGAGAGTGAGTTTTTTGGTGGCTCATTTTAGATTGATGGGAAACAACTGGATGGTTTCTGAGAACGCTTTCTCTGCTCTTAAAAGAGAAAGCACAGAAACGGTCCTTCTTTTTCCACCTGATATTGTGTCTATATGGGATTATTGGAATGACAGCAGTTATTACATGGTACCACTATAACATAATTAAAAAAGTAACCTGTTGAGGAACTAACTCATGAAGAATGACAGAATGGAAAGCACCAGGTAAAACCAACAGAAAGCCCCTTAAAATATCTTGGGTTGCTTGATGATATTGTTGAACCACTGACCAACCCTAGAGCCAACCTACCTTATGGACTTCTTGTTTTCTAATTTTTCCCAAATGTTTGAACCATTTTGAATTTTTATATTAGTTGTAATCAAAAGCATTCTGACACATTTATGTATGTCAATTTACCCTATTTATTGTTTTGTTTTTGCTACTCAAAATATAAGATTGTGGCTAGTGGGAACCCTTGTAATTAAACAACAAGCTCTTTCAGTACTGTCTGTGACTTTCTTGTTCTACCTTTTAACAACAGTTGTCCAGGCTTATTCTATGTTTTATCTGCCATAAGACATGGAATCAGCTATCCTCCAGGAGCCCAGGTTTCTTTTAGTGGAGAATAATATTGTAGACCAAAATCAGGACTCTAAGAAGTTGATGTAGGTGAAAAGGACCATCATGTCTTTTGGGCCCCTGTTAGCAGTGATAGAGCTGGAAAGGCTAATTTTCCTTATGTATAAATAGTTGCTACAAGTAAATAAGAAAAAGACCAAAACCCAATAGAAAAATGAAATAGCTGGTTCACAAAAAAGGAAATATAAATAGTTCCTACAATATAAAAAGATGTTCGGGGCTGGGATTATGGCGCAGTGGTAGCGTGCTCACCTAGCATGCATAAGGCACTGGGTTCGATCCTCAGCACCACATAAGAATAAAATAAAGATATTCTGTCACCTATAACTAAAAAAATAAACATTTTTAAAAAAGGATGTTCAATTTTAGTCATCATAAGAGAAATGCAAATTAAACTAACATGGGGGTGCCATTTTCACCTATCAATAGAAATAGTTATCATGCCATCAACACAGGCATTCTCATACCTTGTCTACTGGTAGAAGTGTAAATCCATACAACTTTCTATGGCAGGGAATTTAGCGATTTCTGCCAAAATTACACAAGCTTTTGGCTTATAAATTCTCTCTCTAAGATTTTGTACTACACATATGATTACACATGAGAAATGATGTATGCACCAGGTTTACTCCCTCCAATAACAAAAAAAGTTACAAAAAATTGTTGATAACTTAAATGCCTACCAATAAAGGACTGGTAGACTATATAATACTACAGCAAAACTATAGCTACCGTCACAAGTAACAAGGAAGTTCTTTATGTACTCATATGAAATGATTTCCTGATTTATGTTGTACTATGGAAAAAACAACGTTCAGAATAGTGTATAAAATATGCTACCATGTGCAGGAAAAGAACAAAAATGACAGGTATACATTTGCTTGGGAATGTGCACAGAAGAGACTAGCAACAGTGTGAACTGGGTGGGTTGGGACCAAGAGAGAGGAAGAACCTAGTGAATATCACTTTGTATTTTCTGAATTTTGAATCATGCAAATGTACTTTTGCTAAAAAGTAAACGAATCAGAAACTATGCATTACCAATATAGTTTCATCTACTTCATTAGTGTTACTAGGTTTGTAGTATTCCATGGCATGGTGGCACCAGAGTTTATTTTACTATTTGTGTATCATTTACATTGCTTAATAGTTATTTGCTTACCTTTGTCTCTCCAGAAGGAAAAATTTATTTATAATTGATTTTTCAGTTCAGTGTGTTTCAGAAAATGCTCATTGACATCCTCAAGCCCAGACATTGTGCTAAATCCAGGGAAGACAAAATTGAATTGTGTGGGAATGTGGTTCCTGCCTAAGAGTAGCTCACATTAGTGGGAGATACAGACATACAAATGATCACTATGCATTATGAAGTGTGCAATAATAGAAATATGTACAAGAGGGAAAGTCAAAGAGAGAGAGTTGATTTGCTCTGGCTCAGTGAGAGGGGTAGAATTGCCAGGGAAGACTTTCCTGAAAAACTGGAGTTCAATCAGGGGTTGGAAGGATGCACAGAATGTTCTAAGAGTAGGTTCTTGGAGAAAACAACATGGGGGGTTCTGGGGAACACATGACTTCAGTCCAATGTGGAGGAGCAGGCGATGAGGAAGGGATGCTGTGGGATGAGAGGAAGGGCAGGTGGGGTTAGGATGGGTTTTGAATATTTAGAAGTTTGGGGTTTTATTCTGCAGATAACAAGGAAGCAGAGGCCTTTAAGCTCCAAAGTAATGAACACAGACTGACACAGTGAAGGCAAAGTGTACAAAAGTTGATCAAATCAATTTGGTGGCTCAAATATATCTCCTTCAAATGCTGCGGAAGAACCTGTCTCCTGGCCCACTATCTCTCCGCTGCAACCTTAAGCGCGTCCTTTGGCATGGGAGAGGCAACTTTCGAGGTGCTTTTGTGTTTTTAGATCGAGGAGATCTTCCCAGTCGTCCAGGTTTGCCCCAGTGTTTGCCCCAATGTCCACTCTAGGCGCTCACTCTTCTCACTGGGTCTTGCTGGACCAGGTGTTGATTCCTTCTTGCTTGTTTTCTGCTCATAGCCTCATCTACTTCGTCCTCCTATCAAGATTTGTATGCCCTGGCCCCAGTAGGGCCCCGCCTTTTGGGGACTGGGGCTGAGCTCTAGGCTGGTAGAGCTGGGGGCCCCTGAGCGTATCCAGGCGAGATTGGCTGGAGATACGCCACCGACAACCCGACTTCCAAAAGGGCGGGGTCTCGGGCTCTGTTATTTAGTGCTTCCTCCCTTCTTCATTCTCAGAGGCGTAAAACGTCTTTGAGCAAGATGGGTGTCTATCGCATCAGCGTGTCCACTGGTACCTCTGTCTACGCAGGCTCCAAAAACCAGGTGGAACTGTGGTTGGTGGGCCAGCACGGGGAGGCGGCGCTCGGGGCGCGGCTAAGGCCAGCCCGAGACCAGGTGAGCTGCAGAGAGCCGGGTGGGGTGGGCTGCTCCCCCGGCCTGAGATCCGTCAAATAACGGGGAGGAGACGCGTCCCAGCCTGCTCCTCTTTATCCCAGCGGAGCGTGAGCGCATACGGCTCAAGTGAGTGTGCCAGGTGTAGCACCTTGAAGGGCTTTGTGGCGTACAGTAAGCGTTCAGTAACTGTTCACCTCGCCTGGCTTCCTTGGAATTGAGAGTATACTTTCCCGCGTCCCTCATTCCACAGAGTTCTATTGCCGCCAAACATTGGTCACTGGAGCAGCCGTCTGTCCTGTTTTCTCTATTTTTAAACGCTGCTATTTCAAATTTTCTCTACTGTTGCTAGATCTCTGATCCTGGGGACTTGAGATGGGATGGGGGAAGGGCGGGAGAAAGGAGGCAAGAGAAAGGAGGAGAACTCAATTTCCCGACCCATTTCTCTCTGCTCACATTTACCCGGTGTTCTTGCCATTTCTGTTATTTTTTTTTTTACTCGCTGACCCCTAAATTCCCATTGCAGGTCCAGCTTTCTCCCAGACCCCCAGATTCAGATGCTTGCCTCAAGGACATTTCAGAGGAATGTGCCGGAAGGAGATGCTCCTCTTTGCCACCTCCTAAACCTCTTCTGTCTTTTCTCTCTTGGGCATCTCCCCCATCACTCATCTGATAACTGCCTCACCCGGATCAACAATGTCCTCTTGACCCTGTGTCACCTTCACCCTCTTTGCTGACTTCCCTGCCTCTGTTCCAAACCCTTCTGAAGCCAGACGACTTCTTCCCAGTATATTCCCAATCTTAAAACAATTCCCCTGCTTAAAACATTTGAATGGCTCCCGCTTGTTTTCAGGACCACATCCAAAACGATTGGTTTAACTTTTAAGACTCACCATCTGGTCCTGCTCGTCTCCTCACCCCTGGCGCTCTGTGCTCAGGTTCCACGAAACTGCTGGCTCTCGGTTCGCCCCTGCTCTCTCCACGGACTCTGCCTGGAACGCCTTTTCCTTGCCTTTGCCTCGTTCTCACTGTAGCGGAATGAGCTCTCTCCACTTCCAAGTCTCGGCTTGGATAGAATGTCCTCTGGGAAACCTACTCCCAGGCGGGGCGGGGTCCCAGGCCGCCCTCAGCCTGGGAGGGGTCTCAGAGCTGTAACTGCGGGATCAAGTTCCTCACCCAAGTGCGCCTTCCAGCCTGCAGCGCAGTGTTGCATGTCCCGCCCTTCCCAGCTCTTTTTTTTTTTTTTTGGTACTGGGGATTGAACTTAGGGCACTAGACCACTGAGCCACATTCCCAGCCCTATTTTGTGTTTTTTTTTTTTTTTTTTTTTTTTTTTTTTTTTTTTTTTTTTTTTTTTAATGTAGAGACAGGGTCTCACTGAGTTGCTTAGCGCCTCGTCATTGCTGAGGCTGGCTTTGAACTCGTGATTCTCCTGTCTCAGCCTCCCTAAGTGCTGGGATTACAGGCTTGAGCCACCGCGCCCGGCTCCTTCCCAGCTCTTGACCCAATCAATAACACTAGGGAGGAAATAAGGAAAGAGAGCACCTTTTCACCTCTGGTCCTCTACCCTCTCACAGTGGGTGGAGGTATTCGGCAACCCAGAATGGGGTCGTGGGCCCCCCTGCTCAATGTGCATTACTTTTCTCTGGCTCCCTTCCCCCCAGTTTCTCTGAGGTCCTGGGAAGGGATGCCCAGGGGAAGCAGGACTCAGCCCAAGTACCCCATCCCACGGGCCCCACCGACGCTGAACCTCTTCAGCATCCATGCTGAATTGTCGCCTACAGGAGCAGGAATTCAAGGTGGACGTCTCAGAGTACTTGGGGTCGCTACTGTTTGTGAAACTGCGCAAACGGCACCTCCTTCAGGATGATGCCTGGTTCTGCAACTGGATCTCTGTGCAGGGTCCCGGAGATGGAGGGGCTGAGTACAGGTTTCCTTGTTATCGCTGGGTTCAGGGCACCCGGGTCTTGAGCCTCCCTGAGGGTACTGGTGAGTACCAGGGGCACAAGAGAGGCTGAGGGTGTGTGTGTGTGTGGGGGGGGGGAGGGCTGCGAGAGGGATTGCAGGATGTGGAAGCTAAAACCTGGAGGGCAGGGCTTGTTTGGGAATTGTCAAAACAGAAGATTGCTGGCATAGGTGTCTAGGAGACAGGAGAGGGACATGAGACTGTAGAGGCAGAGGCCAGCCAGAAGGACTGACTAAGAAGACAAGGACAGAGTTGGGCCCTCCAGAAAGTTATACCATGCCCTCTTCCACTTTCAGGCTGCACAGTGGTCGAAGACTCTCAAGGCCTGTTCAGGAAGCACAGGGAAGAGGAATTGGAAGAGAGAAGGAAGCTGTACCGGTTAGTCCTCCATCCCCTGACTCCTGGTGATCCCACAGAGAGCAGTTGGTCCTCTGGAAAACCAATGCCCGATTTCATTTCTCCCCCACAGGTGGGGTAACTGGAAGGCTGGCTTAATTCTGAATTTGGCTGGGAATAGTTTATCTGACCTTCCTGCAGATGAGCGATTTCTGGAAAATAAGAGAGTTGACTTTGAATCCTCGCTGGCCATGGGGTGAGAGCAAGGGGAGCCCATGAGAAGGAGGTGTCTTGATCAAGTAGAGACCAGTAACCTTATGGACTGCACTGGACTGACCAGTCCAAGATAGGTGCCTGTGGCTGTAATGTTTGGTTCTAAGAATAAGTGTAAAACTGTTTGCCCTATTCTTCCCTGAAGGCTGGCCGACCTGGCTGTCAAAGTATCTGTGAATATTCTGAGTAACTGGAATGATGTGGATGACTTTAACCGGATTTTCTGGTGTGGCTACAGCAAGCTGGCTGGTCAGTTCCCTACCCCGATACTTCTTCAAGGACCTTTTAGCACCCAAATCCCATGCAGTCTGGGTTAATAAAAGAACCAAGGTTGAGAGACCAGAGGTTTGGATCCCCTGATAGGCTGGGGTCAAATGAGCATGGTTTGGTGGGGGTCAGGAGGACCAGGAACTCAGATCCCATAGCACACTCAACTACCATTCCCCAGAGCGAGTGCGGCAGTCTTGGAAGGAGGATGCCTTCTTTGGATACCAGTTTCTCAATGGTGCCAACCCCATGCTGCTGAGGCGCTCCATTCAGCTTCCTGACCGCTTAGTGTTCCCTCCAGGGATGGAGGAATTGAAGGCTCAGGTGCAAGAGGAGCTCAAGGTATGAACCCTAAGGAGATGGAACAGTGAAATGGGGGTGGTGTTAGCATCAACTGTTCTGCAGGAAGGTCCACTGTGGGCCTGGCTTGTGGCTGATTGGCAAGACAGAATCTTACAGGAGAAGTCCTGAGAAATCCTGAGAAGTACAGCTCCATGGCTTTTCTCCCCACACGAGAATGGTGCAATTGTGAAGGGAGGGAGGAGGGTGTAGGAGGTGGGGTGGTTGATAGAGTCAAAATGAGGAACGGGGATTGGGCCTTGGTGCTATGGATTCAGGGAAGATGCAGAATAATCAGGGCCAGAGGAATGCAGAGGTTAATCAGGAGTCAATATGGGACAATTGATAGAGAAAATTCATGGGATTATAGGGTCAGACAGACTTAGATTTGAATCCTGGCTCTGTTATTTGTAAGCTCTGTGACCCCAGACAAAATACCCACCTTCTCTGATTATCTATTTCCTTTTCTTTAAAACTGGGAATGATTCAAGTAGAATGTATAAAAATTCCGTGAGATAATATGCACATAATCCACTATCTGGTACACAGTAGGTGATGAAGACAAGTCAGTTCCCTTCCTTCTTTTCTCCATTTGGGGAATCAGGGCGGGAAGAAGACAGCTTATGCTGAGAGAAGCTCTTACCCTTTTTCACAACCAGGGAGGCACCTTGTTTGAAGCTGACTTCTCCCTGCTGGATGGGATCAAGGCCAATGTCATCTGTAGTCGCCAACAGCACCTGGCTGCCCCTTTGGTCATGCTGAAACTGCAGCCCGATGGGCAACTCTTACCCATGGCCATTCAGGTGAGAGGATTTGGGATTTCTGCTCCCCATTGGTTGGCCTTCTCAGATCAGCCCCTCATTCGTGTTCACTGAGGACTCACTCTCTGCAAAGGCATCATATCATGCTAAGACACGAGGAATCATTAAAGGAGGAAATGGGCAAAGTCTTTGATTTGAAGGGTTTTTCAGCCTCACTGGAGAGACAGACAGTACTGAAGACAGAGATAATCTGAAAGGAATCCCTGCAAGGGTCAGGACTTAGACAAGAGGAGGGGAAGGACCTATCCCCAGGGGCAAGATGTGTTGGGCAGAGAGGCTAAGGTGGAGAAGTCAGGAGATTCTCCGTGACTGGAGTAGGGGAATAATATGAGGTGAGAGGATAAAGCCTAAGCCAAGCTAAGGAGTAGGGACAAGGGAAGCTGGGGACGGCTATAGTGAAAGATGCTGTGGGCACCCTAGGGGGACAGTTGTGTTTAGTCTCAGGTTTAGGGTCTCATGCTAAAGCTCTGTGGATAGTAGCTACAGGGATGGAGAGGAAAGATGGGTGGGAGTGCCGAGGGAGATTCAACTGGCCTGGATTCAAAAAGAGAGGAGAAGAGGTGCCAGTCTAGATACGTAAAGAGGAAAAGACGCCTGGGTAGGGTTTTGACTTGCCAGTTTTGAGGCAATGGGGAAACATTCAAATTGTCTAGCAGGCGGCTGAGAACTGGAGACTCAGTCGTCTGTGCAGAGGTGGTGTAGAAAGATCAGAGAGAGGTCCAGATTTCTGAACAAGACTGTAGGATGAAGGAAGCAAAGGGTTTGAATCTTGTCCACAACATGGGGATTGAGAGGGGAAGTAGAGGCTGGAGCAGGCAGTGGAAGCACAGTTTCTGCAGAAGGCTGAGGGCACCGAGGCTTGTCCCACACCAAATGGACAGGAGGAGGGGGAGAAAGGGTAGCTGGAGTGGCAAGATGGAGAAGGACAAGCAAATGTGGAGGAGGAAGGCACAGGTAACATACAAGAGAGAGGGAATGGTTGGGTGCCTGACACTCAGCCCCTCTTCCAACTCTCCCTTCCCACTCTGGTCCTTGCTCCAGCTCCAACTGCCAAAGATCGGGTCTACTCCACCACCGCTTTTCCTGCCCACGGATCCCCCAGTGGTCTGGCTCCTGGCCAAATGCTGGGTCCGTAGCTCTGAATTCCAGCTTCATGAGCTGCATTCTCATCTTCTGAGAGGACACTTGATGGCTGAGGTCTTTGCTGTGGCCACCATGAGGTGCCTTCCATCAGTACACCCTGTCTTCAAGGTATTACCTTATTCCCAACTCGACTCTCTTGCCTGCTTCTCTTTCCACTGCACTGCAAATTCCCACCTGGTGGTGGTGGTGGGGTGTGATCCGTGCGTGACATATCAGGGCTTTGAGAGAACCAGCCAATGGAAAATAAGAAAACAAGGGAGTGGGGAGGGGACCTGTCCTGTGTTTGCAATTGCTTTTGTAACCTCCCAGTCCCAAGCGGGTGAACATGTTTCTTGGGGAGAGGAGTAAAAAATATTACTGTGTTCATCTATAAAGCACAGATATACATGCTAATGACTGAAGATTCCATCCAATGAGAGGGGACCATGCAAATAACATAGAAGACTTCCAAGTAGTCTTTGAAAAGTTCTAAAATAGTAACATAGGCCAGTTACAGGGGTTCAAGCCAGGTTTATTCTATACAATTAGGGCAAAACATTCACTCATTCAAAATATTTATTGGGTGCCCACTATTGGCAAGAACCATTCTAGATACCAGTGGTAACATCTGGATAAGACATTGTCCTGATCTTTTGGGATTTTCATCTCCAATAAGGGCAAACAGACTCTGAAGATTGTGTTGCAATATATGGGCTGTGACAAGTATAAGACCAGAAATCAGAGCAGGGTGAGTTTAGACTGGATGTCAGGAAAGACTCCCTCAAGGAGATGACATAGAGGGTGAGACAAAGAGAAGCCAGCCAATGATGTGTTCAAGGGTCCCCAGTGTCCCAAGCTAGCAGGACAGCCTGTGCAAATACCCCGACAGAGGAACTAGCTTGGCTTGTCTGAAGAACAGAAAAAAGGGGAGTGTTGTTGGTTAGGCGAGAGGGAGGCGGAGGTTCTGGAGGCAGGCATGGGTTTCACCAGGCCTTCTTAGGGGAGACTATTATTCCCCTCAAGGCTGTGTGTGACAATCACTGGGTGTGTGTGAAAAAATATTATCTTCGTGTATAAAGCCTAGATATTATAGCACATAAACAGGTATACAGTCTGTTCATAGCATTAACATTTTACAGATGAATGTGAGATTAGGAAAAAAAGCCTCAAAAAGATTCTTATGGGAGGTTTTAATGAAAAAATATTTGAAGAATATTCACCTAGACATTTGAAAAGGATATGAGGAGAAAAGGAGAATGATTCCTTTGAGTTATCATAAAGCACTAAGCCCGTGGTTTATGGAAGGAATTAAGCAGTGCAGATTAGTAGTGAACTCTTGGTGTTAAGGGACCACTGAGCCCTGTTCTTTTCTCCCTTTTCCACCCTGTTTCCTACAGGGTTTTGCCACAGATCTCTTTTGACTTTGCCCTTCCCTGCTTTTCTTCTTCTAGCTTGTAGTTCCTCACCTGCGATACACCATGGAAATTAACCTTCGGGCCAGGAATGGGCTGGTCTCAGAGTATGGAGTTTTTGACCAGGTATGGGGAAAGAAAGGAGGATTCTGATTCTGGGTTCTGGCTCTAGCTTCAGACAGCTTGACTTGCCTGACTTTGTCCTCGCTCCTCAGGTGGTGAGCACAGGTGGGGGAGGCCACCTGGATCTGCTCAAGCGTGCTGGAGGCCTTCTGACCTATAGCTCACTCTGTCCCCCCGATGACTTAGCTGAGCGGGGACTCCTGGAAGTCAAGTCTTCCTACTACGCTCAAGATGCACTGCGGCTCTGGAAAACCATCTACCGGTAAGGCAAGCTGGAAGGCAGAGCAGGTGAGGGAGAGGGAGAGGGTGGAGAAGAAGTCTAAGAGAACAGGGGGCTGTGTCTTGGTTGAGGAGCGGGATGCCCTGACTTGGCCATGTGAACAAGGAGCTGAGGGCTTCAGCTCTTTTGCCTGACCTCTCGTCTGGCAGATATGTGGAAGGAATTATGGATATGCACTATAAGACGGACGTGGCTGTGAGGGATGATCATGAGCTGCAGAACTGGTGTCGAGAGATCACTGAAATTGGGCTGCTGGGGGCCCAGGACCGAGGTAATAGGAGTCCCTGTTCTCAGAGCTAAGACACATGTTATATAAGAGACATCTCCAGAATCTTCTATTCTTATACAGAATCTTCCAGAAGCATTGCCAACCCAAATAAAATCCCCCCAAACCTCTTAGACACAGTAGGAATAGTGCTCGAAAATGTTCAACAACTGACTCTTCAGAAAAAGAGCCCTGACTTGTAGCATTTGCCCATTTCTGTGACATAAATATCCCCACTTTGGCACCAGCATGATGAACAGCTGAGAAGCTGACATCATTGTGAGCCAGCCCCAGCACCTGACTGATTGGGATCCTCCCAGGAGAGCTCCTCCATTCCCTCACCCACCTGCTCTCATGTCAATGTCCACACGTCACTGAGAGCTGCTGGCATCCCTCCTTACCTCCTCGTTCTCCTCTCTTTGCCTTGCCGCTCTCAGTTCTGCTCCTATGCCTGACCCCACAGCTTTAACTCTCCCCACTTCTTGTAGGGTTTCCCACCTCTCTCCAGTCTCGGGCCCAGGCTTGCCACTTTGTCACCATGTGCATCTTCACCTGCACTGGCCAGCACTCCTCTGTCCACCTGGGCCAGGTACTTAACTTGGGTAACTTGGAATCTGTGGCTTCCAGTGGGAGAAGGAGCTGATTACAGGTGAGCCAAAGGGTTTTCATATGTAGGAGGCCTTGGTTGTAAATCCCTGCTCCTCCTTAGCTGGACTGGTACTCTTGGATCCCTAATGCACCCTGCACCATGCGGCTCCCCCCACCAACCACCAAGGATGCCACTATGGAGACGGTGATGGCCACACTACCCACTGTTAAGCAGGCTTCTCTCCAGATGACCATCATTTGGCATCTGGGCAGACGCCAGCCCATTATGGTGAGAACCAGTGAGAAAGGGGGCAAAGAGGGAGGTGTGGTACCCTGAACTGGGACCATAGGTTCTAAGCTGTGTTTTCCTCTCCATCCCAGGTGCCTCTGGGCCAGCATGAGGAGGAGTATTTTTCAAGCCCTGGGCCCAAGGCTGTGCTGAAGAGGTTCAGAGAGGAGCTGGCTGTCCTGGAAAAGGAAATCGAGGTCCGAAATGAAAACCTAGACATACCCTATGAATACCTGCGTCCCAGCCTGGTGGAAAACAGTGTGGCCATATGAGCGTGCCAGGCTTTTGGTTGTTTTAGCTCCTCTCCACCCAAACCACAGATCCACACCTTAGTGGCTGCAGTCCTGCCCTCCAAAGACCTCCCTTTTCCTATGTCCCGCCCTTCCCAAAAGTGACTTTCCCCTTGTCTATGCCCTGTGAACACATTTCACTTTGGATGCATCATCTAAGCACCTCCCTCCCTTTCCTTCATCCTTTCTTCTTTCTCTCCCTCTCTCTCTTCTTTGCTCACCATTCATATCTCCTATAGGGCCAATAATAGCCACCTTTAAACAAACTATTTCAAGAGTATGATAGTGTGATAGTATATATTGCCCCATACCTTTTATGAATTGAATTTGATTTTGAACCTAAATTTTAATAACAACCAAAGATATTTTACACCAATGATAGAAAAGAACTTAAACCCAACTATATTTAAATAAAGCATTGCCAAAAGAGTATAAAGCACCAAGAACATTTTTCTTTCTAACTGGGTAGGATTTAGCATGTGTCTTTAAGCCAGATGCACCACGATGTAAACCATTAACATGGAGATTCTAAAAACCTGTTGACACTCAGGATTTTCATTTTATGGCTCACTTAGAAAATGATAAGTGAAGGAAAGCTGGTCAAATTTAAGAAGATGCTCCTGAGCTAAACTGTAGAACCAACCTAGATGCCCTTCAATAGATGAATGGATAAAGAAACTGTGGTATATATACACAATGGAATATTACTCAGCAAAAAAAGAGAAAAAAATTATGGCATTTGCAGGTAAATGAGTAGAGCTGGAGAATATCATGCTAAGTGAAGTAAGCCAATCCCCCAAAACCAAAGGCCGAATGTTCTCTCTGATAAGTGGATGCTGATCCATAATGGAGGAGGGGACATGGGAAGAATGAAGGAACTTTGGTCAAAGGAAGAGGGGCATGTGGGTAGCAAAGATGGTGGAATGAGATGGACATCATAGTCCTAGCTTCATGTATGACTGCATATATGGTGTGATTCTATATCACGTACAACCAGAGAAATGAAAAGTTGTGCTCTGTGTGCAATGAATCAGAATGCATTCTGCTATCATGTATACCTAAATAGAATAAATAAATTAAATAAAAAAAGAGAAGATGCTCCTGGCTGGAGATATTTGGTCTCAGGTTTCAGCCTGAGGGATTCATATCTCTAACCTATTTGCAATTTATCGGCTGGAAAGCTCCAAATTAACATACTAAGAATACTAAAAATCTAATGATTTTCTTAGTGAATACAACAAAGATTCAATAAAATCCAACTTCTGCATTTGGATAAAATTTAGGAAAAACAAACTTGGGGGTTTTGTTTCTTTATATAATATTCTAACCGTCCATTTAAAAGCAGAAACTAACAGTATACACAGACCAAAATCGTTTCCTAATATGAGGAAAGTTGCTTCTTGCCCCAATTTTATTTAATTTTACAGAAGTCATGGATGATACCTGGTTTGATTTCTTTTTCTTTCTTTCTTTTTTTTTTTTTTGTACTGGGGATTGAGCCCAGGGACATTTTACCACTGACCTACATCCCCAGCCCTTTTTATTTTTTATTCTGAGACAGGGTCTTGTTAAGTGGCTGAAGTTGGCTTTGAACTTGTGATCCTCCTGCTTCAGCCTCCTGAGCTGCTGAGATTACAGTTGTGCACCACTGTGACCAACTTATTCCGATTCTTGAAGGAAGTATTAGAAATAAAATAGTTGAGGGGGCTGGGATTGTAGCTCAGTGGTGGAGCGCTTGCCTCGCATGTGTGAGGCACTGGGTTCGATCCTCAGCACCACATAAAAATAAATAAATAAAATAAAGATATTGTGTCCATCTGCAACTAAAAAAATATTAAAAAAAAGAAATAAAATAGTTGAGAGGTGGAGAGAGAATTTAATGCTGGAATGCAGGAAAATCTGCAAAGACGCAGGAGAGCAGGATATTGGCAAATTCAATTTAGGTCATACTGCAGGTTGTTCTTATATAATGTATTCATAGAAACAGAAAGGTGTGGCCTGGCAACTGGGCTGAAGTGACCTGTGCACTGGAGAGGGCGTAGCTGGAAAAGTGTTGAGACCAGTCAGGCACAGGTGACACACACAGTCAGAGAACAGCTGGCACACACCTATTGTCCCAGCTACTTGGGAGGCTGAGGCAAGAGGATTGCAATTTCTAGGTCAACCTGGGCAACTTTAATAAAAAATAAAATAAAAAGGATGCTCCTAGTTTCAATGCCCAGTACCAGAGGGGAAAAAAGGTGTGGAGATCAGCTTTTTAAGGTCCAGAGAAGACCTGGTTTTCAGGGAATCTTCTTCAACACTAACCAGTCCATGCCACGGAGTTATCTTCCTCCTTTGTCTGCTTGATCCTTTCCATGCCAATCTCTAGTCATGGGTTATTGAGTGTGGGACGTCATGGTGAGGTGTCTGTGAGAAGCTAGAGAAGAAATTTGGGGAGTACTGCAAAGACAATTGAGTTGGTGACCTTTTAGACAGCCACAAGACTAAGTATGGCGAAAGGGGAAAGGATGAATCCAAGGATTTAAGGCTGGTTGGGGGCAAAATAAATTTTATCTTAAACGTTTACAATTGCTACATAATGCCCATACAAAAAAGTGCATCAAATATAAAGTCCTGCTTGATGGGTCATCACCAAGAGGACAATCATGTAGCAATAGCATGGAGCAAGAAAGAAAACTTTCCCAGCATCCCAGAAGCACCCATGTGTCTACGAGTATTAACCTTGACTTAAAAAATGCGTTTTCTTTCCAGTACTGGAAATTGAATGCAGAGTCTCACACATGCTAGGTAAGTGCTCTGTCACTAAGCTACATCTCTGGCCCTTTTTCAGATTTTTATTTTGAGACAAGGTTCTTGCTAAGTTGCTGAGGCTGGCCTGGAACTCAAAATCCTCCTGCCTCAGGCTGCGGAGTAGCTGGGATTCCAGGTGTGCGACACCATGATTAGCTGTCTTTTGACAGTAGTTTGCTTTCTATTGCTTATCTCTGTAGCCCACAATTTTTAAAAGTATAGAAGATATTGTGTCTAGAGCAGCATAGACGGAAATACATAGCATCCATGCCTAGAAATTGGCTTGCTCTTCCTTCTGCGAGGCCAAGAAGGTGGGGTATTGAGTCAGCCTTGTCAGGAGAGAAAGTGGGTTGGGTTTTGCTGTTGGGTTTGTTTGCTTCAGCACAGCACCACCTTCAAGTTCCTCTGGTGTTACCTTTGTGCTTAGGGTGGGGCCAGGGCACCAGAGGGTTTGGGCAATGTTCCCATACCATCATCAGCTTCCATCCTTTTCTGTTTCTGAACAGTGGAGGGAGTCTCCAATTTCTCAGAGTGGCTACTTGTTAGCCTGGCGGTGGGGTGGGAGGAGGGCAAGGGACTTTCTCTTTGGCTGTGGTCCAGCTTCAGTTTCAGGAAGCCCTCAGTATGCCTGTGTCTGGGGCTGTCTCTGAACCAGCAACTCCTACATGTGGCAGCCAAACTTTGCCTTGTGTCTTTGATAGGTCCTGTGTGGGAAAGAATTCCTGGCTCCTCTCTCAGGAGTAGGGGACCTCTAATAATGTTATGGAATCGTCAGCTGAGGGATGTTCCCTGCCCTTCTTCCAGGGATCTAGAGTGCTATTTGAGCTCCTTTTCGTTGCTCTTATCTTATACTCTGGGGTGACATTGCTTGCAGTCCCTCCCTCTGGCAGCTTAGATATTGTGTTGTGTAGGGAAGAAGGATTCAGGCGGGACCTTCAGAATTTCCTGCAGTGGTGGCTGATCCCCTCCTGCAGGTCTGCACCAGGGAGAGAGGCTCTCTCTCATCTTTTGTCATGTCCGCAGTCTGGAGGAAGTTGGCAAAGAAGAGCCCATGGGTATGAGTTCCCCTTGTGTCTGTAGCTCCCAGGAGTTCTATGCTTTCACATGCTCACACTCTGCCTTTAGCAATAAGTTAAAAAATTTAGCTGTGTTATCCCTCGCTGGTAGGGTGGTCCTGTCAGTACTTCTGATCCGGCACAGGTGCCTGCCTTTCAGAACTTGGGGAGACTGTTCTTTATTCAGACTTTAGGCTACATGGTTGCCTTTTAACCACAGTTGTCTGATGCTTTCAGGAAATGTTATGATTGTGTTTATAAGGCTTTATTTTGTTAGGATGGAGTGCTGCATACCCAGGCTTTCAGTATTCTAGGCAGAAATGGGACCAATAATGTTATATTTTGATAATAATGGCACTTTCATTCTTTTACCTAAAATTTTGTCCTTCATCAATAATATTGATTTGTTCTTTTTTTGATTTTTAAAATGTTTTTATTAGTGCATTATACTTATACATAACAGTGGGGTTCATTTTGATATAATCATACATACATGTAAAACAATTTGCTCCATTTCAGTCCCTAGTACTTCCTCTTTCCCTTCCATCTCCCTCATTAAACTGCTGCTCCTCTTCCTCTATTAAACTGGTCTTCCAATCGAAGTTCAGTAAATTAGACAAAAGGGAATGAAGGGAGGGAGGTGGGTAGGAAAAAGAAAGACAGTGGAATGAATCTGACGTAATTTCCCTATATACCTATGTGAATACATCACAGCAAATCACACCATCATGTACATCCACAAGAATGGAGTCCTAATTAGAATATGATATATTCTAATATATATTGTATAATTATAACAAAAATAACTATATAATTATATATTGTATAATTATGTTGTTATAATTATACATATTGTATAGTTATATATTGTATAATTATAACAAAAATAACTAAAAAGAACCAATAAAAAACTGGTCTTCCTTTTTAATTAATTGGTGCTTTATAGATATACATAAAGGTGGAATTCACTGGTATATTCACATACGTACATAGCATAATTTGGTCAATTTCATTCCATGGTTCCTTCTCCATCCTGTCCCTCCCCCTCCCCCTCAATCCTCTCCATCTACTCCACTGATCATGTAAGGATAATATTTTTTCCTTTTTTTCAGTATTTTATTTATTTATTTATTTATTCTACTTAGATATACATGATAGCAGAATGCATTTTGATTCATTGTACACAGATGGAGCATAACTTTTCATTTCTTTGGTTGTACGTGATGTAGAATCATACCATATATGCAGTCATACCTGAAGCTAGGGCTATGATGTCCATCTCATTCCACCATCTTTGCTACCCCCATGCACCTCCCCCCTCCTTCCCTTTTGATCAAATTTCCTCCATTCTTCCCGTCTTCCCTCCCCCATTATGGATCAGCATCCACTTATCAGAGAGAACATTCAGCCTTTGTTTTTTGGGGATTGGCTTACTTCACTTAGCACAATATTCTCCAACTCCATCCATTTACCTGCAAATGCCATAATTTTATTCTCTTTGATTGCTGAGTAATACTCCATTGTGTACAACAGTTTCTTTATCCATTCATCTACTGAAGCACATCTAGGTTGGTTCCACAGTTTAGCTATTGTGAATTGAGCTGCTATAAATGTTGAAGTGGCTGTGTCAATGTAGTATGCTGTTTTTAAGTCTTTTGGGTATAAACCAAGGAGTGAGATAGCTGGGCCAAACGGTGGTTCCATTCCAAGTTTTGTAAGGAATCTCCATACTGCTTTCCAGATTGGTTGTACCAATTTGCAGTCCCTCCAGCAATGTATGAGCGTGCCTTTCCCCCTACAACCTCGCCAATACTTATTGTTGTTTGTATTCTTGATAATTGCCATTCTGACTGGTGTGAGATGAAATCTTAGAGTAGTTTTGATTTGCATTTCTCTAATTGCTAGAGATGTTGAACATTTTTTCATATGTCTGTTGATCGATTGTATATCCTCTTCTGAGAAGGATATACAATCCTGTTCATCTCCTTAGCCCATTTATTGATTGGGTTGTTTGTTTTTTGGTGTTAAGTTTTTTGAATTCTTTATATATCCTGGAGATTAGTGCTCTATATGATGTGCATGTGGTAAAAATTTGTTCCCAGAATGTAGGCTCTCTGTTCACTTCATTGATTGTTTCTTTTGCTGAGAAGAAGCTTTTTAGTTTGAATTCATCCCATTTATTGATTCTTGATTTTACTTCTTGTGCTACAGGAGTCTTGTTAAGGAAGTAAGGTCCTAATCAACATGATGAAGATTTAGGACTATTTTTCTTCTATTAGGCATAGGGTCTCATGTCTAATTCCCAGGTCCTTGATCCACTTTGAGTTGAATTTTGTGCATGGTGAGAGATAGGGGTCTAGTTTCATTTTGGTGCAAATGGATTTCCAGTTTACTCAGCCCCATTTGTTGAAGAAGCTATCTTTTCTCCAAAGTATGTGTTTGGCACCTTTGTCTAGTATAAGATAACTGTATTTAAGTGAGTTTGTCTCTGTGTCTTCTATTCTATACCATTGGTCTACATGTCTATTTTGGTGCCAGTACCATGCTGTTTTTGTTACTATAGCTTTGTAGTATAATCTGAGGTCTGGTATTGTGATGCCTCCTGCTTCACTCTTCTTGCTAAGGATTGCTTTGGCTATTCTGGGTCTCTTATTCTTCCAAATGAATTTCATGATTGCCTTTT
>PVHX01018961.1:0-35569 GCA_004024805.1 Geosciurus inauris
AATTAGACGCAGAGTCTCTGGTCTAATTCCTAGGTCTTTGATCCACTTTGAGTTGAGTTTCGTGCATGGTGAGAGATAGGGGTTTAATTTCATTTTTCTGCATATGGATTTCCAGTTTTCCCAGCACCATTTGTTGAAAAGGCTATCTTTTCTCCAATGTATGTTTTTGGCACCTTTGTCTAGTATGAGATAGCTGTATCTCTGTGTTAGATGTAATATTAATTACAACATTCTGAATAGATGTACCAAAATAGATCTTTATGCCAAAACCAGCCACAAGTCCAGAGTACTCCAGACTAAATGATAAGAAGCCAATTGTTTTTAATAATTGTTTTTAAAAAGAAGTAATAGTAACTGCATAGGACTAACTAGGATTAAAAAGGTGGTATTCTTCTGACTTATAAGAGTCCAATTTAAATTGGGATCACTGTTATTTTCTAGAAGCTGATGATAAAATGATTTATGAAAGTGGTAGTTTGTTTATATGACCTGATTATGTTTGGCATGACTTTGGATGATGACGAACATAATTTCTCTCCACCTAGGGGATACATGCCTACGGATGGTTACACCTTGACAAATACCAACCTTAACAAGCTCTTAGTTTTAAAATACATGGGACTTACAGAATCACAGAAGAAGCAGAAATATCATTGCCTTTGCTGTCAACCCAGTTCCATCAAAGAAGATCCAAGAACTTCTGTAAGTTCACAGGTACAAATTGAAATTTTAAGGTCAAAACAATGGCATTAATGTAGAAAGGCAGACTAAAGAGCCATCCCAAAGACAGGAGCTCCTAAAGGAACCCCATTATCCCAGATCTCTTTGGGACAAGATCTGTGAGCCTGTATTCAAGTCGTTGGCAAACTTCTAAACCTGAGTTCACAAGCAGGCATTTGTTAGTTCATTCTCCTCTAAAACCTTTTACACTGAGCCTTAGGAACTATGCTCTGTTTATTTTTATTCAAAAATAGACTGTTCAAAGTAGAGGAAGCCTGAGGTTTTTGTAAACGGGTCTATTTAAGACCGAAACTCAATACATTCATCATAATTAACCTTCCTGCTGCCAAAGTACAAGTACATACAGCTTGGAAGTCAACAATGTGTTTACAGAGAGCTTCTCTGGCTCTGCACTGATAAGAACCCCTTAGTGAATGAGCATATTAACAATGCCAATGTAATATTACTGAGAGATGGCAGAACACACTACAGAGATAGGCAAAAAAGCTGTTTTCACAAACACAAAGGGAAGACATATTCCTAAAATTGCTTTAAGACTCATCAAAGAGGATAGGACATCACAGCCAAATGAGAGATTCTCTCTACTTCATCTTAAACTAGATGGACTGTTGCCTCACCTGGGACACTGGTACATGAGCAACTTTGACTCCACAAATTATGGTCACAAGGACACAGGCTAGCATCAGTGAGAGCCAGTTCCATGCAGGAGGGAAGCATCTGCCACAGCTAGCTGATTAACTGCAGCCTCAGCAGTAGATATTCCCTGAGAAGTGAGATCTAGAACAGTAGAAGAGCCGAGGAGATGAGGTAGCTGAGGCTGCTGTGTTCTTAAGAACCAAACAAGACATTCTAATAACTCCACAAACAGATTCAAGCTTCTTTCAAACCAGCTGGAAATTCAAAAAGAACAAGAGGTTCCAACAAAAAGCAAAGCAAAACAAAACACTCTTTTCTTTCTTTTTTCTCCAACTTATGTGAGTTTATGAATGATGTTTTTAGTTACAACTGTATTCAAAAGAATTTTGTTATTTTGTCTCCTACTGCCAAAACAAAGACAGAATACTAGACAGTATGTGCAGTCATTACAACTATAAAAAATATGCAAACATAGAACAAAGACTAAAAGGTACAAGATATTGTTTTTAAAAACTTACAGACTGAGGATATTTAAAATCAATATTTGTTGTAGTTCTACCTATGATTCTTAGTCACTGATATTTCAGAACAAATTTTACTTGGAAATATTTTTCTTAAAGTGATTTAGAAAGAAATAAGATTATTTTTAAAATGTCAAATTTGGCAATTGATTATATGCTAATATTTCAGTGTGTCTCCATCCTCTAAATGTTAGCTGCTAATTTCAAATGTGTTTGGAAATAAGTTGTGCATTTGAGTGAAGAAGTAATGATTCTTGGATGAAACTTTTCTCTGAATGTTCTGTGCTCAGTACTGGCAGTTATAAAATTTCTATCTCAGAAAGAACTTTTAAAATATAGCTCAGAGCCAGTTGATTATTAAACAGAAAGGTGAATCTACAACTTTGGTCTCCTATCTCCTAATCCAGCACTATTATAAACCAGTGTACTGACCTCCAGAAAAGCAGCTTACACCAATAGTAAGGCCCAAAAGCTAGGTCAACAAATGAGACTCCACGGAACTGTTTTATATCAGTTAAACCCTTGCTCTATATGTGATCAGAGAGCAGAAATATTATTCCAAAAGATGTATACATTCCTCATTGGACCATGTCAAACAAGATTTGAGGGCCAAATATTACAGCTGAAGTTTTGTGCCTTTCACACTGAGAGGTTTATAGAAATGAGGCTTATCTATTCAATCCTAGTAGACTAACTCAGCCAAGAGTGAATGGACAATTTCGCCCATCAGCATACTTGAGTGTACAGGAAATCCTCCAGAGATGATGAACTGGCCCAAAGACTTATATAGAAAACATGTCTATTTTCAACATTAGAAATCTAGTGTACTGACCTCAAGAAAAGCAACTTACATCACTCTGCTTTAGCAAATAGCAAGGCCCAAAAGCCAGGTCAACAAATTGGACTCCAAGAAACTGTTTTACATCAGTAAAACATCAGGCCCATGGACCACAAGCCATCAGATGGATGTTGCATTTGGAAATCTCATGTATATGTCAACATGAGTCCCAGATCCTTTGTCAAATACTCCTACCTGCCCCTTCCCTGATAGTCTGGATTCCTCTATATCCATGTGCATTTGGAATTCAGGAAGTTCAAAAAATTCAAGAAATTAGGACAAAATTAATTAATGAATTGAGAATTGCATTTCATTATATTTTAGTATGCAAATATTTAACCTTAAGGAAATGAGAGAGCATTCCTTGGGAAGAGACTGCAAGACTGGTAAGAAATCAAAGCTCTTTTCAGAATAGTGAGTGGCAAGACTCACCCTCCCTTCATTTTTGGATGCACAATGACCCATAGAGGCAGCTGGAAGGTTGGGGAAAACAAACTATTTTAATATTTGTATATAAATGAACCTTACACCATATCTATTTAAATTCCTCCTCCTATGTCCCTCCAAATTCCTTGCATCATACACCCAACAATGTAAAAAGAAAAGACAGTGGAGGAAGTAAAGAATGGATCTTCTTTGAACACTTACAAACTTGAATGAGTTTTGTAGTCAAGGCTACTAAACCATCCTGCAGGAGGCCTCCCTCCAACTTGACATCACTCTTAATTTATGTTACAAATGAGATTAAGAAAAGAAGAGGAAGAGGCAGAAGGAGAAAGAGGAGGTAGAGGAAGAGGAGGAAGAGAGATGAAGAGGAGGGGGAGGAAAACTAGCACTTTCTTCTTTTTTTTAAATATTTTTCAGTTATGCATAGACACAGTGTCTTTATTTTGTTTATTTATTTTTATGTGGTGCTGAGGATCAAACCCAGTGCCTCACACATGCGAGGCAAGCGCTCTGCCACTGAGCCACAACCTCAGCCCCAGCACTTTCTTCTTTTACTACTCCTTTCTTGCCTCTGGATGCCCACTTCAGCAGTCCTGAATAAATAAATAGGAAGGGTTATCTTTTAAGGATTTGAAGTACCCAAAATTCTAATTCATTTATTCAAAAAATATTTGGAAGCATGTTCCAAATGTGAGGTACCATGCTGGATACTGGAAATACAAACCTGAATAAGATTCAATCAACAGGGGCTGGGGTTGTAGCTCACTAGTAGAGTGCTTGTCTTGCACTTATGAGGCCCTGGATTCAATCTTCAGCACCACATAAAAATAAATAAATAAAATAAAGGTATTGTCCATCTGCAACTAAAAGTAATTTTAAAAAAAGATTCAATCAACAGAATTTGGCAGGAACATAGAGGAGTACTAAACCTGCCCTTGGAAGACAGAGGAGATGGCTCAAAGGAAACAATTTGAGTTGATCTTTAAAGGGTGAGTAGAAGTTTTAGGAAAGTTGACAATATTATCAACCTTTTTAACTTAATCCCTATAATCCTGTGAAATATAGGTGTATCTTACCAGTTCTTTAGGTGAGGGAGCTGAGACCAGGAGACGTTGTCTAGGGTCACCCAAAAAGGTAGCAGAGTGGAGATTTGAAACTGATCTGACTTCAAAGTCCACATCCCTTCCACCAGGAAAACTACCTGCCTCTCTTCAGAAATATGTTTTCAATCACATGCCCATGTTTTTTGTTTGGTTATTTGTATATTTTCTCCTTTATAACTGCTCTTGCTGCTCTTGCTCATCTAATTTTGCTTTATAAAGAAGTCAGGGAGGGGGAAACATGAGGAAATATATTGTATGGTTTATCTAAGCAATATGTCATAAAGAAGACCCAAGACCCTCTGTCATCCACCCTAGGAATGGTTGTAAATGAAACATCCCACCACACAAAACCTAGAATATCTAGTAGTATCAAGGGAAAGCACTCACTTCATTTCTCTACCTGGGGACTTCTATGCCCGGAAGTTAACTTCATATGACTACTGTCTAAAGTCAAAGAAAGTGTAGGACATAAGCTGCAGCCCTGTTTTTCTTACTTTCTGAAAAAGCGGCTACTCAAATCTCCTCTTACAGAGCCTGTGACACAGGATCCTGAGTATAACAGTGATAATAAGCAGTGATCATACATGTTCAGGTTTTCCAATAACTGAACATAATTGTAACAGAATTTCTACTGCAAGGCTTATTTTGTTTTGATATTTTTCAAGTAATTTTTCCAAGCCCCCAAATCCCTTTAGATCTTTTTCAACTAATCAGAAGCTACTTTCTCATAGTAATGAATAGCAGTTCCTGATCAGTAGTGACTTCATGTTTCAGAAAGTGAAACTAACCAAACATGTAGGAGACAAGCAGAGTCCTAAATTATCACACAACTATTAAAATAATGAATGCCAAGTCTTGATCCCATGCATATTACTGAAAATTCTACCAAAGCTTTGCTTTACAATGTTTTATTCTAATATGCATTTTCTTTGCACTTTTTAAATACAAATATTTTATTTGAAATGAACAAAAATGCTTACACAGTTTTCACAGGGAAAGAAACTCTTGCTTGACTATATTACTGAGCAAAGACAAAGCAGAAGCATAAACACCCTTTTTGTTTGACATGTATTTGGAGACAGGAAGACATTACTCCTTTTTCTTTCTTAAAAACTGATCTTTTCTTAAGTCTTAGTCATAGAAGTGTAAACAAAGTAAATTAATCCACCATTACCAATTGTCCTAATATCTATGCACTTGTGTATTCTGTGATCACATGCATAACTTACATTATACTAGGAAGGGTTGCTATATCACAGTTACACTTGATTTCTTGGCAGGCAGGACTGAGGAAGAATAATCTGGAACAAAGTTTACATCCTATTTAGAAGAAAACACTAATATTACCTTAAATAGAAGGCTACAATAAAAAGATACTGCCTGAAGGTTATCTTTTTACTTTGGTTCATCTTAAGTTTTTGTGATTTACAGAGTTGTTTGATTCATTTGCTTATAGTACAATCCTGCCACAAAGTATTAAAGCATAAGATACCTATTATTCCTTCAGCATCTGCAGTTTTCAAGTTTTTTTTTTTTTTTTTTGGTACTGGAGATTGAACTCAGGGGCACTCGACCACTGAGCCACATCCCCAGTGATATTTTGTGTTTTATGTAGAGACAGGGTCTCTCTATTATATCCACAATATGTCAACAATTCTTTAATACTTAAAAAATAATAAATGGTTAAAACTTCTAAAAATGCAGATGTCTGTAACTACAGTGGTACTAAATGGGAAAGAGATAACAAGGGAATGAAAAAGCAAACATGTTCCGTGTGTAGGGAATGTGGTTCAAGTCTTTGGATTTAAAAACAAGTCCCCCCAGAGAAGCTGACTGTCATGGAATTGACAGAAAACTTCCTTTGTCCCCAAAGTGGCCCTGAAAAATCTCCATCCAAACTTTTGTAAACTACAATTATGAGATGCTGTAAGTGAGGATCAAAGCAGTCAGAGGGAGAATGATGAATGTGTCTTCTATTTAGCTATGAGTTGTAGCATAGCCTGCTTGGCTGATGGTGGATCAGTAAAAAGCACTGAATTACCAAATGTGCTTTGGAGCACAGGGGTAAAAGTACTGAGCATATTATCTGTCTGAATCAGCAGCAGGATTTTATGGTTAGGAAAATTTTCTAAACAGTAAAACGACTCCAGAATAGATTAATTTCTGTCCAACACTAAATGTAACATAATTAATAAAAAAGAAGAAAAAAGATTTACAAATAGATATAGTGATAACAGAAAAGTACAAGGCAGAGAACACGAAAAGATGAAGTCAAAAACTATAGGTTCAACAGCATGCTATGGGGCTAAAAAGATCTGTTAACTTTCAAGGCCTTAGCAAAATATCACTCTTGTTTATAAATCATTTATTTATCATATGACCACAGATTGAATTGTTTTCTTTATATATACTGAAGAATCCTACAGTCAGCCTTTAAGCATTCTGCATTTCTTGGCCAAACTTATAGCTGAATATCTTGTTCCAGTCAGTTTTGGTGTGGGTAACTGGAAGCTGCTGGCTCCAGGCCTTGAATGTGGCGTCTGACATTGTTTGATAGCTTTCACTAATTGCTGTTTGATATTCATTTTCTGCACTCTCTATGATATTAAATAAAATCCTTAGAGGTTTGGACGCAGCACTTACAACACAGATCCTGTTAAATTCTTGCATTTTCTTTGCACTTGATGTAAAACTCCAGTATGTGGAAAATAACCATAACCCTTTCCTGTTCCTTTACTAAGGACAACTAACCTTGTGTATTTCCCTTCTCTTATTTCTCCATGATCTTCCCCTTCCTTTTCCTCTTCTCCTTCTCCCCATTGTCCTCTTCCTCCTTCTGCTTCTTCCTCTTCTTTTCAGCTGTCATCTAAGTGAAGATTGATGTCAACTTGGAAGGAGACCTACTGTAGAATTAGTACTGAAGGCTACAAAACTTGCTCCTCTTTAATCTAATTTCAAGAACAATTTCTGAGTTGCAAGTACCCACCAGATACTCTAACCACCCTCCCATGCCTATTTCCACCCAAATAAGAACCTGTATTTCATCAAGCATATCCCCAGAGAAATAGGGATAACACTGGCAAATGACTACATTCCCAAACCCACTCTAAGTGCCCAGCCTCCTCAGGCACCCATGATTTCATGAGATATAGAGAGCTGCAGTGGCCAGCTAGTCCTTCCTCTTAACCACCTAGAAAATTCCCTTTTAAGACATATCAAAATAATTTTCATCAACAAAGACTGCTCTTTGCTAACATAAAACATCTACTACTTCAATCTCAGCTGTCCATGACAGCTCCCTAGTCTGGTCCATGTATAGTTTAGTATCTAAAGTAGAGAAGTGCCTAGAATAGGATAGGATGGGATAGGATAGGACAGATAGCCCATGACTCTTATCTATTTTTCAGGAACCCACTAGTCATCTATCATTTTTCATATCAATTTTTTTTTGCATTGCTGTGGATTAAACCCAGGGCCGGATGCATGGTAGGCATAAAGCACCACTGAGCTACAACCTCAGCCTCAGCTATCATTTCTCATGCTTTGCCAGCACCCATACTCTGCGTATCCTCCACACCCACCCACTCAGACATTTTTCATTACTCTGTCACTTATCTCCCACCCTTGTATTCCTCAGAATATTTTTCCACCTCTCCATTGCAACACCCATACCATTTCCCTTCCTAGCATCTCCCCCCAAGCTTTTTCCACTATGATATAAATACTGGTTGTATTATATTCTATCCTTCTCCCTTGTTAATTTTTACTGATGCCAGGATCATAACCCCAACTCCATCTTACACTGAGAACTTCAGAATTTTGTCATCCTCAAGAATAACTTTAAACTCCAAGTGATCCATCCAACTATGAGATTCAAAATGAATTAATATTCTAAATTGTTCTCACACAACCCTTCATCCACACTCTACTTCAACAGACCACTCTAAAGGATATTCTGAACGTGCATGTGATTGTAAAGCTCTAGCAAAATAAAGTTCACATCCCTAGACTATATCCATCCTATCATTTCCAAGAACTAGATGGTGTATAAGGAGACAGATCAATTGCTCAGAGTCAGACTCATGGCCCAAACAACCATTTATCTTCCATTAAAGAGCATAAATAATTACTTCAAGAAGATTCCTCCCTCCCACCAACAGAATTTAATCAGTTAACAAAATCCTACTAAATGTTTCTATAACATTTTTCTTGCTCATGATCCTTATTTTCATAGAATTTATTTAAGACATCATTATCTGTTAATTTACACTACTTACATGATCTCCTAATTTTTCTCTTGCCTCTATTTTTCTCCTTAAATCTATTCTCAAATTAGCTAGAAGAATGATGCATCCAAAGGTAAATCTGATTATGTCACTTCTCTGCCTCAGTGTTGTTCTGGAGAACATAATATTTGCAACAAAATGAAGAAGAGAATGAAGAATCATGAGTAATGGAGAAAAGTATTACTTTCAGGTATCATAATTGCCAATCAAGAAATTAGAATCAACTGACAACTATTATAACCAATAATAGAAGTCACTAATGAGGCCAATTATACACATAATTTGCAGAAAGTAATAGCTTTCTTATATATAAGCAATAGCCAGATAGGAAAAAATGAAAGTGAGACATACCATTCTGACTAGCAAAATAAATTATAAAATACCTAGAAATAAATTTTGAGCTGAAGGTTCATAATATGTATGAGAATATAAAAACATAAAAGTGTGTTTAAAAACATAATGAAAGACCCAAGTAAATGGATATTCAAGTAACACTCCAAGTAAGACATCTGATATCATAGCAATATTAATTATCTTAATTTACTTCTATGAATTTCAGGTAATTGAGCAAAATATAGATAAGATGGAAGGGTGTGTTGCAGAAACTGCTAGTTTTCTAACCCAATAAATGTTTTCCTAACTCTCTTTCTTAAAAATAAAACTTCCAAACTTAAGCCAACCACCTGGCCTCTTAGAACCAAGAATATATTTTCAAGTTTCATGACAGTTAGGTGTAGATTCAGGACCAAGTTCTGCCAACGAGATGTTAAGTACAAATCTCATGGGTCAGCTAACAGGAAACTCTCTTAAAAGAAAGCTGTTCTGCTCAATTTGCCTTTTTGCCCCCACTTCTTCCTCCAGGGGTGATGGCTGGAGCTTGAGAAGACACTTTAGACCATGGGATAGAAGCCAAATGTTGGGGATAGGAGATACTGGGTGCTCTATTAATCATGGACTCACCAGTGACCCTGAATCAGGTTTCGTTGGCAAGATAGGGAAATAAGCTTTTGTCTAGTTTGATCACTGTGGACTTTGGGCTTTCAGCCAAACCTGATCCTGATTAGTAGAATGCATGAGAAGAGTAAAGGCACAAAAACAGCCAAAATAAATTTTTATAGATTTTGTGAGCATCATAATTATACATGGTAATTGGACTCATTTTGACAAAATCATACATGCAAGGAATTTGATTTCAACAAATATGAACAGAAGAGGACTTGTCATCTCAGGCGTTAAAATATACTCCAAAGCTCTAGTATTGAAGAGTGCTGTGAGAACACAAGAATAGACAGAAGCTCAGAGGAACTGAAAGCAGAGGCTAGAAATAGGCCTACGTATGTGTGGGGATTTATTTTGTGATAAAGTAAACATCTCCAAACAGTGGGGGAGAAAAAAAAATCTAACAGGGAAACAAATATCATTAAGCCTGCATCTCGTATTATACTCAAGAATTTACTCCAGATGAATTTTTAAAAATTTGCAAAACTAAATGGCTGCAAGAAAATATAGATAAATAATTAAACTTGTGAGATAGGAAAGGGCTCTTTCAACAAAACATGAAACCCAGAAGTCATAAAAAAAGATATATAGATTTCACTAACTTTAGACTGGCAAAAGACATTATAAGCAAAGTTAAAAGGCCAATGACAGACTGGAAGTAAAGATTTGTGGTATGCTTAACTAGTAAGAATAAATATTCATATTATAAAAAAGCTCCTATAAATTAATTTTAAAAAATTAAATAGAAAAATGTACACAGTAAATAAACAAAATTTATAGATACATAATGATAATCAATAAATGCTTGAAAAAACCTTTCTCAATGGGGAAATATTCTAACTGAATGCAATTTTTTTACCCTCAATATTGGCAAATATTTTTAAAGACTGATAATATTCTGAAGAAGTTAGTGCTCACAAACTATTGATAGGAAGTAAAATTGATCTTTTTAAAATAACAATTTGATTTTTTCTTTTAAAACATTTATATTTAATTCAAATGAAATTTCTCTCTCAGAAACATCCCCACAACTACCCCCAGACAGACATTTAAAAATCTTCTTCACAACACTATTTGTAAAATTTGAAAGCCATGCTAATATATTTTGCATAGAAATGGTTAAATATGCTGTAGAACACTTGTACTTTGGAACACCAGGCAGCAATTCAACACAATAAAATCATGTGTTCTAATGTAGAAAGATGCTCAGGAAATATTACTTTATCCAAATGAAAGCTGTGAAGCAATATGTGTGTAACATAATCCCATTTTGATAAAACTATAATAAATATTTTAAAAGATTGGAAGAATGTGGTCTAAATATTGACAATGGTCATTTCTGATGGATCTTAACTTGATGCAATATTTTGCTAATGTTTGAATATTTGCCTGTGTGTTGTACTTGTACTCAGAGGGGAAGAAATGGCATGGCTTAGGAAACATTTCGTGATCTAGAAACTCTCTATCTTTCCAATCATCTTCACTTCTCCCTGCCTGCCAAGAACTGTTACAGCAACATGGAATTATATGTGACTCCTCATATGCAACTTGTTTCTTGCATCCTTACCTTTGTTGATGCACTAAGTCCCATCCTCCACGCCATGAAGCCTCAGATGCAAACACACACTCAATTCTTATGCATTATTCTTATGCATTCATTTGAGCAGTGCCCATCTCCAAAAAGCCTCCCTTACTCCCTTGGCTGGCCTAAGTTTCCCTCACCAAAGCTACTACAGCATGTTTTTATGGTACATTCAACATAGTATTATAATTGCCACTTAGTCTGTCAATCTCTCCCACTAGACTGGGAAGTCCTTGAGGGTAGGGATAATAAATAATCGAATCTCCAGCAATTTAGATGTGCTCTTAGATAAGAACTCCAAGGAGGCATGGACCAAGGCACTTCACTGCTTTATCTATGATAACTAACCCAGCACCTGATAGATAGTAGGCACACTGATGAATTTTTGATGTATTGTGAATGAAAACAACTGACGACCTGGCTGCATCTTTGTAGTCCTCTCAAGTCGGCCTGAGTCAATGCCCAATCCAGATTCAAACATTCAAGTTCTGGGCTGGGGCTATAGCTCAGTGGTAGAATGCTTGCCTAGCACATGTGAGGCACTGGGTTCGATCCTCAGCACCACATTAAAAATAAGTAGATAAAATAAAGGTATTGTGTCCATCTACAACTTAAAAATTTTTAAAAACCCTCAAGTTTCAGGAGTGTATGCAGAGGCATAGAAAAATAGGTACACAAATGATGTTCAGAACAATATTTAAAATAATATGGTAGGAGAAGTGCAGGTTAACAAGAGAACCAAAATACTCAAATTTACATGTTGGTTTCAACTGAACAAACATTTTTGTTAAGTATCTGTTCTGTAGTAAAAGATAAATGAGAGAGAGTCCCTGTGATAAGTTAAATCATGTCCTTAAAAAATATACGTTAAAGTCCTAACCCTCACTACCTCTGTGACCTTACTTGGAACTAGGATGGTTGAAGAAGTAATTAGTTAAAAATAGGTCACACTGGTGTCTTTATAAGAAGATAAGAGAAACACAGACTGACCCCTGTGTGCTGTGATGAAAGAGGCAGAGACTGGAGTAATGCACGTGCCATCCAAGGAACACCAAGGATTGAAAACCACTCCCAGAAACTAGGGAGAAGCAAGGAAGATTTCCTTACAGTTTTTGGAGGGACTGTGACTCTGCCAGCACCTTGATTTCAGACTGATAGCCTCCAGAACCACAGGGCAATAAACTTTTATTGTTTTCAAGCCACTCAGTCTGCAGTACTTCATTACAGCAGCCCTAGAAAGCCAATACAGGCTCTATCTTCAGCAGCTCGTAGTCTGAGACAAACATACAAGCATGTGTGATAAAACCAAAAAATGAAATCATGTACAAGGTTCAAGATAATACAGAGTAGGGGCAACTCTACTAGAGATCCAGGGGGAAAGAGAATTCAGGTAAGACTTCACAGACACTATGATGTTGACTTTGAGCACAGAAGATGGCTACATGATGACCACTGAAGAGGTGGGAATAGGGAAGGAGAGGATATTTGTCCAGACACAAGATCCTCAAAGCCTGGAAGATGTAAAATGGCATCACAGGTCCAAAATTGCAAATAATCACTACTGATAATAATCAATAATCAATCCAATAATCAGTAAGGATTGGATTGCAAATACAAGGGGAATAGGCTGAGAAAACTTCAAAAACAAACAAACAAAAAAGCAAGAAGCAAAGACCAGATCCTGCAGCACCTTGTATGTTGTACCAAGGAAGCTGAAATTCAGCCATTCCATCATGGGATCACTGAAATTTTGAGGGGGGTGGCATGCTCATATTAGAAAGGCCACTCTATGAGCAAAGCAAAGAAGGACTCAGAGAAGAATATTGGTGACACAAGCCTGACAGAAAGATACATTGCTAGGCTAACTTTTTTTTCCTATCCCTCATGACTCCCTCTTTCCACCCATACCCTCCATAATTCCCCGCCCTTAACCCTGAGTGGACCATCATGTATCAGATATACTGTGAAAAGAAGAGTAGTCATTTTTCACTGTCATTCTAGAATATAATTAAGATTAATTGGTATGTGAGGGAAAATATTAAAACAACAATTTTACTCATATAAAAGCTTTATAATTATTGCATTATTTTCCCAAAACCATCCTTAACACTTCTGTGACCAGGGGGAAAAACATGTTTTATGATGAACTATTTGGATAATTCTGGGTAAAATAAAATAAAAAAATTTCCTTCTCCTGCTTTTATAGACCTCTTACTATACTAATTTATTTGATGGTTCTTTAAAGGGGCAATTTTGTAGAATACTCCCCTAATGTATTTGAACTAAGAAACTTTTTTCTACAAATGATCATATCCCAAACTATTAGCACAGTTTGGAAGACCCTGGGTGAAGTTAGAATTTTCTGACGAGGTACTGATCCCTCCTTTTGCTAAACGCTTAGTGAGAGATCAGCTCTCTTAAGAATGATGTATCAGGAGTTCTCCATTAAGTGGAACATTAGATTAAACTATGTCTGAGGTCATTTTTAACTCAACATGCCATTACTGTGACTCTTGATGATTTCCTCATGCCTAAAATCTGATTTGTTCTATCTTTAATATTTTATTTTACTATTGATTTCTTTAAAGGGGAGATGTTTCACCAATTAATTAAATGGCAAACCAAACTGAGCAATAAGGATTGGATTTTCCCCCTCAGCCTACATAAAGTCATTCAATCCCAGCAGACTACAAAGAGCTTTCTTAATCTAGAAATACAATCCTTGCCCTTTCAGAGAGATGGCCATTCCAACACCACACCAAATAGTGTGGCTTCCTTCCAGACCTACACCACATAGGACTCACAGTAATGTTTGCTACTCTTGATTTTTTCCAGAAATAAGAATAAAACACTGTACTTTCTCAAAGGAATGTTGCCATTAATGACATGTGGAGGACTGGAGGTAGAGGCAGTGATAAAGATAGTCACTGTGTGAGGGCATGCTCAGAGGTCATAGCTGTCCATGCCAGAGCAACCAGAGAAGATATAAGGAATGGAATCATCTAGAACTGAGGATGAGGACACAGGGAGAAGTCAAGGAAGAAAAATAATTCTTCCCTTCTCTATAGCAAACAAACAAACAAGATGTAGTTGAATATACATATTATTTTCAGATCATTTGACACTTTATAAAAAATTTTTACTAATATCTATCTAATAATTCTCAGAACATTCCTGTGTGGTAGATAATATTCATCTCTTTAATAGAATTAGGATGAAGATACTTGCCCAAGGTCCTGCAAATAAGTATCAGAGTTGTAATTTGGACTAAAATCTTTTAATTTGAAGTCCAGTGCTCTTTCTACCACACCTTAATATCCTGATAAGACCCAGTGTATCAGGTTTAAGTTCATTGTCTACAAAAGGACATACTCCAGCTGGTTCAAACCCCCAAGATGTCTGTTTCCAAGTATAAAAATATCTTACTAAATTTCAAATGTGGAGGGGTTGAAGATGAGCTTCCAGGAACAACTCCCAGCCCCAGAGTCATGCTGTCTCAGAGAAGCTGTACCCTCCAACTGAAGGGACTCACCAAAAGAAGTCTCCAGCTGATAAACCCTGATGCTGCCAGAGTCCTTGACATCCTAATGCATGTTATCCAGGACATTTGATTGACAGAGCCTAAACCACAGCCTGCCATGGTGTGAATATGGTTTGTTTCTGCTGTCATGAGCAAGCAAGCTATGCCATTAACATAGAACAGACCATATGTGTCATAGCTGGGACTATGAGCTCCCACCACCTCACCCAGCTCATCATACATCCCTAAACATTGGGGCTACATTCTTAGAAATGCAACATGAGGTGATTTTGTGGTGTGTGAACATCAGAGGGTACATCACAAACCCTCACGGTATAGTCTACTACATGCCTAGGGTATATGGTATACCCATTGCTCTTCTTCATTTACATACCTGCAGAGTATGTTACTGTACTGAATACTGTAGGCAACTGGAACACAATGGTATTTGTATATCTAAACATATCTAAACATAGAAAAGGTACAGCAAATTATTGTGTAAAAGATAAAAAGATGTAGTGCATACACTTCTTAAGAAGCTAGAAGAAAGGATTTTGAATGTTTTCAGCACAAAGAAATGATAAATATTTAAGGATACAGATATGCTTGTCCCGATTCCAACTTCTATAATGTATACATATACTGAAAGATAACATGGTATCCTGTAAACAAGTACAATTTTTATATATAATTCAAAAAATAGATTAGAAATAAACTGGTCATCTGTATAGGGCACTTACCATGTATGGAGCAAGCAGGACTAAGTTGTTCTGGGTGAATCAGAGAACAAGTGGTGAGTAAATGTGAAAGCATAGACTATTACTATCTGCTACTATAGAATTTATAAATACTGCACACTTAGGCTACATTAAATTTATTAAAAATATTTTCCTTTCTTCAATAATAAATTAACCTTTAGTTTACTGTAACATTTTTGCTTCAAAGGGTTTTTTTTTGTTTGAACCTTAAACTTTTTTTTAAACTTTTGACTCTTCTATAATAACTGAAAACACAAACACATGATAGACCATAGGAATTTTTCAGCTCCATTATAATATTATTTTTAAGATTACCATTGTTCCATATGCAGTCTATTGTTGACCAAAATGTCCTCATGAAACACAAGATTGTACAAAACAAGAGCTAAGTGGGGGTTCAATGACAAGAAATAATCTACTGCAGGAAGCTCCTGGCTATTACTTATCCTCCCAGTCATTAATCCTGTCATACCTTGGTTGAGACTAAGGAAAGGTGACAGAAATATAGTATATATCCTTCCACTTTTTTATTCCCAATCCTGCAGCAGACATTAATAATTGATCACATCACTTTTGTGCTAAAACTTGTTCACTTTTAGATCCCTTTCCAGAATAATGCATCAGGCAGCTAGTAACATTAACTAGAATTAACAGGCAAGCTGAAAATCCTTCATTTCGATTGACTTTAAAAAATTATAGAAATCTGCTGGTCTCAGTCAGCTATTGCCACAAAGATGATATTTTTTAAAAAAATTCAGTGCTTTAGAGCAACACTCATTTACTATTGTTGACACATCTGCCAAGAGGCTGATCTAGACAAGGCATGACTATGGCAGCTCTGCTCCATATGTTCCTTGTCCTCTTGTAACAGTGAGCTAGTCCAAGCAAGTCCTTCTCAAGGTGATGGAGGAGGCACAAGAGGGCCTGCACACACACACAAATTCTCTTATGGTCTGGGTTTGGAATTGTCACACTGTCACTTACACGCATATGTCATTAGCAAGACCACAAAGTTGAACCCAAAGTCAAAGAGATGAGAAATACATTTCATCCTCAAGGAGCCATGGCAAGGTTGCAAAAGCAAGGAGTGGTTAAGAACTGGTTCCAATTGTGCAGGTCCTCATGGAGAATCCTTGTCAGCCCATAATAAGATCTCTCTAATTTCCCTTGCCAACAAATTTGAAAAATCCTTCCTTACTTCAGAAAACATTTGCCATGTCAATTAAAAATGTAGAGGCACAGAGAAGTACACAATGGATCCTGGGGTGCATGAGGGAAGCATGAAATTCACTGGCTGTGGAAGTGGTACCCTTAGAACTCTCAGCCCACACATAGAACATAGCAAGAGTGAGCTTGTGGAAAGCAGCCAAGATAGGCTGTGTGTATTTGGAGCAGTTGTTCACTCCCAGCAGGATACTTACCACACTAGAGGCATGTGCAACATTACTCTCACCCAAAGACACTAATTTGCTTCCAATTACTCCATAACATACGTGAAAGAAGTTAATATGTTTAAATGTGTGATTTTGATAGTCTCTTTACAAATGTAACTTAATAGAATGATAAGTATGGTGCTGCAATTCTTGGTTTACTGATGCTATGACTAAAAGAATCACTAACAGAAAATGTTTTAGCAATATACTAATGAGAAAACACAGCATTTAAACCATAAATCTCCACAACATGAAAAGCAATTGTATGATTTTACAGTCCATTTTGTATTCATTGGCACTATTTTGGCACCAGTTAGAAGAAATTGTGAATGCATTTGTGGGTTCACCAATACTACAAAGGCCTTTGAAAATTTTTCTACCAAGAAAACTAAATTTTTCAAATTTATGTTGTATAGCATAAATACATACAATTTTTTATTTGTCAATTTAAAAATTTTTAAAGAAAGATAAATTTCAAAACACTTGGCGTTCCCAATTCCTTTCTTTTTTTTTGGTACCAGGAATTGAACCCAGAGGTGTTTAGCCACTAAGCCACATCCCCAGCCCTATTTTGTGTTTTATTTAGAGACAGGGTCTCACTGGGTTGCTTAGCTCCTCGCCATTGCAGAGGCTGGCTTTGAACTCACGATTCTCCTGTCTCAGCCTCCCTAAGTGCTGGGATTACAGATGTGAGCCACTGTGCCCAGCTCCCAATTCCTTTCAATAGAACTTAGTCTCAGCACAGTCACTGAAGATTTTTCTTTACTCTCTATTCCTTCATGCTTCCATTTCTGATCACTAAAGATCATGTGGGAGAGGAGAAGGAGAGGAAAGATATTGGTTTGAAAAATTAGGCAGCAGAATCCTTGTAAAAGAGAAGGATCTTTTGTTTATAACATCTAGACAGGCTTTTACTTATGGAACGACATAAGATGGGTTCAGGAAATGCCAGCAGTGAAGTAAAGACAACTAAATTGCTTTTCATAACAAATAAGTTTTTATAGCAGGGGAAGAGGGAGTCTGACAAGAAGATATAAACTGGGAGAGGACATAAAAGATGTAGAGAAATAAAACAGGTAGATTAGTAGGAGGCAGAGAAGACACATGGCTATGGAGAAATTCCAATTTGTGGGCAAGGCTCTTGATCTTGAAGAACAGGCATAGCTAATGCCCTGTTTTAAATTTCTTTCTGGGCTCTGCCGCAATGTCACACAAACCTGACATCAACCATCTCTTCATCATTAAAAGTCTACAACACAGGTCAAAGAAATCAGAAAAAGAAACTGTTCTCTCACGTTAACTAAGACAAAGAGAAGGGAATATCTATGAATTATGAAACAAGAGAAGAAGAATTTGATAGTAACAGAAAACATGAAAAGAGATGACTGGGAGAGAGGTAAATAAAGCACACAAGAAGTGGGCTTCCTTTTGATATTAGAAAGATTAGTTACCCTAAAACACTCATTCAATTGAGTCAACAATAATGCAGAATAAAATAGGATTTAAAATATAGTTTAAATTCACCACTGAGCTGGTAAAAAGGACTCTATGAATCTATAAAGTTCATTTTTATGAAATGCAAGCAGGAATCTGTGTGGTAAGCAAGTACCAAACCCAGCATCAAGGGTTCATGATGCACCCTAGAGATCATCTAGTAAATCTGAATAATGGACAGGCAGTAAAGATATTCCCAGGTACTCCCCAAGGTTGGGAACCAAATGGGAGATTCCTACATGAAACTGGAATCTCAAAAGGCTACCCTCAGGGTAAAAGTAGTGAAAAACAAATGCTTCCCTCTAAAAGGAGAAAGTCTGCCCTCATTTGATGATAGGTACAAGGTAAAAACCTAGAGGAATCCCATGGAGTTCACAGACTAAATTCAAACTAACTCTGTGGTCCAAGCTCTCAGGCAGACAATTTAAAATGGCCCAGAGAATTCCTCAAAGGCTTCAAGTTGGGCTGGGGCTGCACCTCAATGGTAGAGCGCTTGCCTCAACTAAAAAATATTTTTATGAAAAGGCTTCAAGTCATGGTGAAACTGTTGTACATGGGGGTAAGAGGATCAACAGTATTATAGTTGTCTTCACTTCCAAACTGCAGAAATTGACCATCATTTCCACCAGTGCTTCCTATAGGCAAACCCATGAGGAGTCAGTGGATATGGGAATCTGTAAAATAAAGCCATTAGGTGTCAGCTTTCTGCATCATAGAGCAAGGCAGTTGAGGGAAGATGAAGAGAGCCATAGGCAATCAGGTACATGACCAGCACAGTCACCCTTCTCCTCATTGCTATGATCATGGAAACTTGTCGAGGAATACCAGTGAGCAGGGCCTCTGCTGACCTGAACAGAATGTGTACTGGTGTGCTAAGTCACTGAAATTTTGAAGTCATTTGTCCTACAGCACAATGATGCTTACCTCTACAGTTTCAAATTTTGGCATTAAAAGAGGAGTTTAGGACAAAACTCAATTCTCCACTTCTGTTGGTAGGTGAGGTCTGTGAAAATGCCGGCCTCTACAGCCCAGAGTCCATTTTTGTTTTAGTAGCTAATCACAGAAGGGGATGCCTACCAGCATCCACTCCTGGGATCACAGTCTACAAAGTCAGATTCTTCTCCCCTACTATTGAGTGGCATATTGCAGTTGTCAGCATCGCAGCTCTAAATGATGAGCCCTCCCCTCCAGCATTGCAAAAGCCTCCAGCAGCTCACCACCAACTTCTTTCTGGATTCTTTTCTCAAAAAGAAAATCCCAAGAATAAAATTCATAGGACAATGGAAGGCAAGAGTGAAAGGAGTAGCATTTATTCAAGTGTGAAAAATAGAAACAGAACTCTTACAGGGGCAAGAGGGGACCCAATAGCATGTTGCTACTTGTGTGAGTTAGTCTAGGGGTTTATATAGCACTCAGGTCAAATTTATGCTAACATAAATACTAACACTATTGGTTAAATCTTGAGTCTGAACTTCTATTCAGGTCTGCCCCACTTCTGTTTTCTGGTCACTTGCCTGCAATCCCAGATTTCTAGGAGGTTGAGGTGAGTGGATTGTGGATGCTCAGGGGTTCAGAGCTGTGGTGCTGTCTGCACCAGGCCCCTGCTGGGCTGCTGCAGGGTGACAGAGACATACACTGACTTGCCTCTGCCTTGGCTCACCACACCTCAGGCCTGTGCTGGCATGCTAAGCTCTGCTTGCTGCCTGCACTCCAGCCCACCTAGACCTCTATTCTGCAGCTCCAGGACAAGGGCTTGGCTTCAGTGTCAGAAGTGGGATTCTACTACAACCAAAATCTTCAATGTATAACAGTGTCACAGTGGTCAGCAGCAAGGAAAGTGTAATTAGAAGCTAAAATGGTAATCCATTTTATATATTGGGAAGCATTTGGTAAAAATGTCACTATAGTAACCTAGAAGGCAGATCATCTGTCTAGTAAATTTATAAGCCTCAAGGAAGAGTTCAGAAACTCAAATGTTACATGTTTTTGATTACAGTTGGCTGCTTCCGACAAGGAGCTACAGGGATAATATGAGTTGAGAGATTTAGGTGGCTTGCAGAAAAGAGGAAAAGAGAATAGAATCTACCAATTCAAGCTGAAGACAATCATTTCTCACCCCCAAAGACTAAAATATAACATTGAAGAAGGTTTTTGTACAAAAAAGGCCAATTAAAACTCAGCTTAGAGGCAAAAATCTGGTCAAGGGTATGAACATCTGTATTCAGAGATCAATACCTTCAAATTGATTAAGGGGGCTAGAGTAGAGTTTGAATTAAAATTGTGGTAACCAATAAATCATTTCATTGGAAAAGTGGCTCAGCACAAAAGTACTGTGTTTTGTGATTTGGCACATTTTCTTAAAATACAAATTACAGGTGCATAGTGTCAATGACACCAACCCTTGATATTTAGTGGAAAAGATCACTCAGTCATGAATCTATGAATCTAAGACTAAAAAGGAGAGTTTTTTGGACTTACCACTTAACTTGAAGTGGATAAAGCCATGGAGTTAATGTTTGTGGGTGGTGTCTATGGTGGAAACATAAAACCAACTCCCTTTTTGTGTTTAACCTTGAAGATGCTTCAAACTCAAACTGAGAAGGACATCATTGTAGAATTTATAAAAAATGAAGACTTAAAATATGTCCACATGTTGGGGGCACTTTATATGAGACTGGCAGGCACTGCAATTGATTGCTACAAGTACTTGGAGCTTTGTACAATGCCTATCAAAAAATCAAGAGCCAGGACAGAAATAGGGAGTTTGATGTGTTTAAATGAGTTTATTGTGAACTATTGCACAGTGAGAGAGTCTGTGACATCATTCTGCCCCAGCTACAGAAACACTATGTGCTAGTGGAAGCTAAGCAACTAGAGCCTTGAGTTAGTGCTCTAGAAGACACGGATGATGTGGAATCCAGTGAGGAGGAGGAAGAAGAAGATGAGAAGTTGGAAAGAGTACCATCACCTGACTACCCTGGACAAGCCCCATAGCTCTCCCACACTGTGCTCTAGGAGGAGTAATAGTAAATCTCCCAGAAGATGGAGTCGATCTCCCAAAAGAAGAAGTCCCTCCCCCGCCAAGAAAGACATCTGAACAAGAGTCCAAGATGTCACCGGAGCAGGTCCTAAGACTGACAACACAGATCTCGCTCCAAGTCCCCAGGTCATACCATAGTCACAGACATAAGAGCCATTCAAAATCTCCTGAAAGGTCTAAGAAAAGCCGGAAGAGCCAGAAAGGGAATGAGTCGCGAATTCAGCTTGATTTTAGTCCAAATGCCTCCTGTGATTGTGAGGGTATCTGTCCATGTGGCATGTGGAAGGATTAAGATCTGTTTTCCAGGCAGCTTTAAGAGCATTTTCATTTTTTCTTATCAAGTTTCTCCACTTTTTTTTTTTTATGAAAAAGGTGCTGAGTTTTGTTGTCTCTTTTTTTCAACTATAATCAATATCTTCGAGGGATAATTTTTCTTCAGGTCAGTTATTGACCCAACCAACCATGACTGCATTCAAACTTATGAGGATAGAAAGGATCTGGGGATTAGGAATATGAATGAGAAAGGAAGGATCTGGCCACCTGTTGAGTGACCCTTTCCCTTTTTGTTATCAAACCTAACATAGTCATTTGCCTTTTATTGTTTGGGGGTTTTTTTTTAGTTAATTTGTGGTTTGCTCTGTAATTAGAACTGCTTTGAGAGTCCTGGGATGTATGCTGCTTCTGTTATTCAAGATCAAATCCGTAAAATACAGTAACGATTTTTTTTCCAGCACTAGAAAGTGGTAATGAACCTGAAAACTGACCAGTTAGCAGCAGTTTTGCAGGATTAGAACACATTCAAACATACTGTTTTGTCTGGATCATTCAATCCAGTTTCATCAAACAGTTCAACAGTAGCACTTGACAATCTTTATACAGCACATTCCTGTGTAGTGCCACTTATTGTTCCCTACAAGCCTTGAAGTCCAGGTTCAGATCCTCAGCTTTTATTCTATGAGTACTAGTTAGTAGCAGTAGGGCTAGAGAACTAAAAACGATTTGATAGAGAGGAAAGTAGTAACAATCTTGGCTTTGACCTGAGTTGCTCAACAGTGGTGCCATTCACAAAGTCAGAAAATATAATAGGGAGACAACGTTTTAGAGAGTCAGGGAATGAGGATAAATCAAGGTGATAATGAAAATGTTACATTCAGTTTAACAAGTTTAATTTGAGATAGTTATGGTATGTGGTAGCTAGATAAATTTCAGATGGTTTAGAAATAGGGACAAGAATTCAGCAATGTGATCTAGGCCAAAATTAATGTTTATGTAATTGTGGAAGATGTAGATGAGATTGCCCAGGAGTGCATTTAGATAAAAGATGAGCAAACAACAGCACCATAGGCAATACCAACTTTGGTGATAAGAAGTACAAATCACCTATATAACACTGTAATGAATCATTCACAAAGAAGAACTGGAGAGAGTAGGTCAAAGAAGACAAAAGTCTAAGGACACAGAAGCAACTTTGCTTAAAAGTATTAGGATATTTGTTGGGAAAGTTCTTCTCGCCTGCATTTACCTTTCTTCCTTTAAAAAGAAAAAATGATTGAATGACTTCCTACAGTTCTAGTCCCAGGAGGAATTGCGAAGACTAGCTGCCTTACAGGATCCAGCTTCTTGGAAAGTCATATCTAGTCATAGGATAAACATTTCTGTTGCTCACTTTTGAACTGAAGGACTTATCTAACAACATTAAAGCAGTTTTTGATCTACTTGAGCTTTCATATTCTTAAGTGATTCCTCTCATGACAATACCTGAATGAAAGTTGTCCATGAGAGCTGTTATGGCTTATGAAATAACTATATATAAGACTGTTTTAAAGTTAAATAGAAGCATCTCTACATAAGGCTATTATAGACTCCTAGCAGTTATTTCTTTGCTAAGGTGATCTGAGTGAAAAGAAATGTCTCCTGACTAAAGTCCTGTGGACCAAGTAAGTAAAACCCCACCACCACACGTGCTCTCGCTTTCTCTCTTTCTCCCTCCCTTCCCCCCCCCACACACAAAGAAACCCCACAAATTTTTAATAAAAAAGACAACCTTCCCCAAGTGTAAACTTTAAAGCACAGTTATTTGGACATGTGATGAATTTGGACCAAAACTGGGGCAACATAACCATTTTATATCACAGAGCAGGGTACTGTTAGAAAAAGAGATAAAAATGAGTAGGAAATGTTGAACATATTTTCCAAGATCATTTTAATAAATCAGAATTACAGTGTTAAAATTTTTTGGCTACATTCTATATTAAGAAATATATTTCACAACTTACCTTTGTACGTATGTATACTTCATACTGAAACAAATTTTAGGAAAGCTTAACTTCTTATGTAAAATGCATATTCAGTATCAGCTTTTGTTATTATGTACAAACCACTGAATTGATTTTACTTTCCACAATTTGAAATAGTGTCTTAAAAGCTCATCAGGTACAATTACCTCTTAATGCTAAGAAATGAAGGGAAATGTGTTCTCAGGGACAAAGGAAATAATGTTTGGTGAGAGGTTTCCAATATAACAACCCAACGTAAAGCCCATTCCCCTAATCTTTCTTGTTATTCAATAAATTTAAGTAAGCATTAATCAAGAAAAAATGATCACAGATGGCTATCACTCCCTCAGGAAGGGTAAAAGTAAAATTTTCACACACAAAAATGTATACAGTAATCACAGCAACTTTTGAGGCTGAAGTAGGAAGATCCCAAGTTTGAGGCTAGGCTGTGCCACTTAGTGAGACACTGTCTCTAAAAAATAAAAAGGACTGGGGGGCATAGCTCGGTGGTTAAGCACACCTGGGTTCAATCCCCAATACCGAAAAAGGAAAAAAAGTGTAGTTAACATAACCTGTTTAAAAAATACATATGTATATACAGGCTCAAAAAAAAAAGATTAAAACATAAGAGATGGAAAATAAGATTGGTGGAGCTTAAAGAAGTTAAAATTTTATAATTTGAAGAAATGAAAGTCTCACATCAGAGCATAAAATACAGTTATGTGCAGTGGTGCATGCCTTTGATCACAACTACTCTGTAGGCTGAGGCAAGAGAATCACCTGAGCTTGAGGCCAGCCTGGGCAACAGCAAGATCCTTCTCAATAAATAAATAAATAAATAAATAAATAAATAAATAAATAAATAAATAAAGATAGAGATAAAGCAAGGCATAGAGTAAACAGACCTAGGGAAAGAAAGCTATAGAAATAATACCAAAAACACACGAAAGGAAACATAGCATTCTCAAATATCCTGATGAATTAAAAAGATAACAAATTGTCGGAATCCAAGCAGATAAATCAAATAATAACAGGGAAAAAGGAAGATTGCTTCAGCTCATGTAATAAACTTATGGAAGGCAATAAAGCAGAAGGCTCCAAAGTCTGAGCAAAATGTTATGTCAAGAATTTCATATTTTGCCAAATTTTCCTTAAACTATAAAGTCAATAAACTAGGTGTTGTGGCACATGCCTATAATCCCAGCTACTTGGGAGGCTAAGGTAGGATTGCAAATTTGAGGCAAACCTCAGCAACTTAGACCACATCTCAAAAAATATATTTTTTAAAGTAAAAGAAAGGACTAGAGACATAGTTCAGTGGTAAAGCACCCCTACATTCAGTCCCCAGTATCCACTCCCCAAAAAATATATAAAGGGAATAAACATTCTCAACTATGTAATAAAAGTATACAGTGGTGAGCTCTGGGGGAAAAACTGCCTGATAATAAAATTTAACCAAACAAGAAGAGAAAAAAAGGGCAGTAAAAGGAGTAGTAATAAACATTTTTAAAACCTTAAATGAAATAAGAGGAAATGATTATGAGGTACAAATTTAATATGAACATGACCTTGTGTAGAAATTACAGACAGAAGTAAAGAAACTCAAGTTTTGTGTTTTCATCTATCACACAGAACTCCCATACAGTCTCGAATTAAAACACAAAGCTAGGAAAAAACACCAGCCTCTTCAGTGTTTTCCATAATTGTCCTTAATTTTAAGAGGAACCTTTTAGAATTAAACTCTTATGGAGGGGTAAGTTGAGCATTTCCTTAATTTTATATTTGTTTTCATTCTGTTGAATTCAGGTGAAATTGATTTGCTATATTTGTTAAATACAGTATATGAGCATGATTTTGTAAAATTATTTTATTTACATATGCCTCTTTGCTTGAGAGAGATGCTGGAATGAATGATGTTTACAAGTTACTAATAGTACTTATTTCTGGTTGATGGACTTTTGGGTGATTTTTATACTTTGCACTTTTATATAAGGCTTTTTTCTTCCTCAGAAAATACATTAAAGGGCTGGGGTTGTGGCTCAGTGGCAGAGCACTAGCCTCACACATGTGAGGCACTGGGCTCGATCCTCAGCACCTCATAAAAATAAACAGAATAAAGATATTAAAAAACACATTAAATTATTTTTACCAAGAAAAAAATACATAAACCTCTACACATACACATATATGTATATATTTTGCTCAAGTTTGCAAAAAGGAAGGACAATTACTTTTAAAAAGCAATTGGTTATTAAAAGGAAAAGGGAACATTGTTGGAAACAAGATTTATCTCAACATACATTGTTGTATAGTTTCATTTTATAATCATATTGTTTTATGTACTCTGAAATACATAAGTTGACAAGCGATCCCTATAAATTTAGCACAACCTAAAACAAATTATCTCAATTGTATATCAAGTTAGTTATATAATGGAAAGAAAAGTATTCTTTCAGGTGACTAGAATACATTGCTTTTTGATTGTAATTATTTAGTGGGATATATTCTAGAGACACATAAGAATGCAAGATATCTTTTTGGGGGGGAGCTTAACACACGTGGATTTCCATGGTTATATTTCCTTTTTCTAAATTTATTTATTCTGTTTAGGTTTACATGATAGCAGAGTGCATTTGATTCATTGTACACAGATGGAGCACAAAAGATATCTTTAACCTCAGTCAGTCAATAGTATTCATAATAATATTGTGATATTATTGATAATAGTATATATATATTGCTTTTATTACTTTGAAATTAATTGATATATTCTGTAGGATACAACAAATAATAAGGACTTAATGTTGTTAGGAATCAAAATTCTCACACTGAAGATTTTAAAACATAAAATTTTAAAAGTCAAAGAAGAAAAACACTGGGTAGTAAATTAGAACTGAAAATATCACTTTGAATTTATATTTTTGTTGTATTTTTAAGAACATATTTTTCCTAGCTGGGTGTTTGAAATTACCTAAATGTAGTAATATGTTAGTAGCAATAAGCATGCTTGCACTTCAGTTATGGTCTCAATACTGTGCCTCACCAGAGAAAACTGAGTACCCTGGAAATACAACTGATTTCAGACCTCAGACAGGAAATAATAAAGACACTAAGAGGAAATGATAAGCAACTATTTGTGAATTTGATCACCAGTCGAAACACATAAATCCATAAAAAAAAATCCTTATCAATAATAACTGGAGAAATAGAAAATCTAAATATTACTATAATCCTTAAATAAATTTATAATCCATCTTCTTGTTTCTTTAATTTCTTTCTTCAGTGTTCTCTAGTTTCTACTAGGAGTTCATTCACCTTTTTGAGTAAATGTATTCCTAGGTTGTGTTTTGTTTTGTTTTGTTTTTGAAGCTACTGTGAATGGGATTGCTTTCCTGATTTCTGTCTCAGCAGATTTGATATTGATATATAGGAGAGCTATTCATTTTTGTATGTTGATTTTGTAATCTGCTACTTTACTGAAACTGTTTATTAGCTCTAGCATTCTTATAATGGAGCTTTTGGATATTCTGAGGATAGAATCATAATCATCTGAGAATAGTGATAATTTGATTTCTTTCTTGCCTTTTTTTTTTTTTTTCGGTACTAGGGATTGAACTCAGGGGTACTCAACCACTGAGCCACATCCCAACCCTATTTTGCGTTTTTTTATGTAGAGACAGGGTCTCACTGAGTTGCTTAGCACCTCACCATTGCTGAGGCTGGCTTTGAACTCGCGATTCTCCTGTCTCAGCCTCCCTAAGTGCTGGGATTACAGGCTTGAGCCACCGCGCCCGGCTTCTTTCCTATCTTTATTCCTTTTATTTCTTTCTCTTGTCTAATTGCTCTGGCTAGAATTTCTAGTACTATATTGCAGAGGAATGGTGAGAATGGACGTCTTTGTCTTATTCCGGATTTTAAAGTAAATGCTTTCAGCTTTTCCCTATCTGTTATAATGTTGGCTTTGGGTTTGTCATATATAGCCTTTATGATGTTGAAGTAGGTTCCATCTCTCCCTAGTGTTCCTTCTATCCCTTCAGTTTTCTTATCCTGAATGGGTGCTGAATTTTGTCAAAGGCTTTTTCTGTATTTATTGAGATAACTAAGGGATTTTAATTCCATTTATGTGGTAAATTATATTTATTGATATTTGTGTGTTAAAACATTGCATCCCTGGGATAAAACCAACTTGGTCACTATGTACAATCTTCTTAATATGTTGTTGAATAGGACTTGTTAATATTTTATTAAGGATATTTGTATCTAAGTTCACCAGGTATATTGGTCTAGTTTTCCTTCCTTAATGTATTCTTATCTGGTTTTGGTATGAGTGATACTGACTTCATAGAATAAATTTGGAAGTGTTCCATTCTTTTTATTTCATAGAATAATTTGAGAATCATTCACATTAGTTCTTCTTTAAAAGTCTGGTAGAATTCACCTGAGAATCCATCTGGTACTGGGCTTTTCTTTGTTGGAAGGCTTTTTATTAATGCATCTATCTCATTGCTGCTATTGGTCTGTTTAGGTTTTTTATGTCCTCTTGGTTCAATTTTGGCAGGTCATATGTGTCTAGAAATACATGAATTTCTTCTTTCCCTGAAGAGCTTATCCATGCCATTAACCTACATCTCACAACCCTCTTCAATTGCAATTATTTTTAAAGTTGGCCTCTTAATGTTGTCCCAGAGTTCTTGCATTTGGTTATTTGTATAACCAAGTTGTTGTTATCTTCAATATTTTGGTTATGTACATATTTGGTTACTTATTTTCTTTTCTTTAATACTGTCTGAATGTTCAAGGCTGGCCACTTTTTCTTCCAGCTCTGAGATTTTATCTTCAGCATGGTCTACTTTATTAGAATTTTAACTGAACATTTGATTTATTGTTTCTGTCATTTACAAGATTTTTGTTTATTTTTCAATATCTCTATCTCGTTATTGAATTTCTCATTTATATCTTATACTAATTTCCTTAATTCATCAGGTGTTTTCCTGAATTTTCTTGGAATTCATTGATCATTTTGTAATCATTCTTTTGAATTTTTATCTTATATTTCATCCATTTCAATATCTTTGGAGTCAGTTGCTGGTGAATTATGAACTTCAGGAGATGTCATGTTGTTTATTTCATATTTTGTACATTCTTCTGTTGGGTTTTATACATCTGTTGGGATGGATTTCACTTCCACTCTTATGTATGGGCCTTCTTAGGACACAGACTTCTCTTACCAGAGTGTACTACAATGATCTAGATTGAGACCATTCCCATAAGTGTGGTATCCATAGCCTTTGTGTTAACTCTGGTTTTTTTCTAGAAATGGATGATGATGAGTGGGGCTGGAGGCCTTCCTAGCAGCCATCTCTAATTGGAGCATGGTCATTAGTTTGGGATTTTCATCTCTTCTTTCTAGTAAAGTATTGCTGAAGTTTGAGCATGGTTAATTTGTGTGTGGAATAAGATGCAGTGAGTCATGGTTAGGTTTAATTTGGTGGCAGAGCCTATACCCTGTGAACTTGTAGTATCCTTGTTGATACCCAGCACCTCACAGAAAAGTGGGAAATAAAACAACCAAAGCAAACATTATACAGTATTAAAATAAATACTCAGTGCCACTATGACATCTACAACACTAATTATCACAAAAACAGGAACAGTGAGTTCATCAATTGCCCAAAGCAAAAACAATAGCTGTGAACTATATCTGGTATTAAAGTAAACAGCAGGTATCAACTATGGGACCCACTGTACTAATAATTGCAACAACACGCATGGTGGGAGCAGAGCTTTATAAACCAAATAGTTTTAAAACTGGTAAAAATACAGTTTGTTAAGAGATATGAAAATGTGAAGGTAGAAGAGAATTTAGAACGTTAAAAATGTGAACGGGAAAAATGCAGAAAAAGACATTGCAAGTGATGATTATAAAGAAGGAGGAGAAAAATGGGGAAAACAAAGTAAAAGGATAGAAAAAAAGAAATAATAGAATTTGACATGAGAAGAAGGGAAAGAAAAAGAAACAGATAAGCAAAACAAAAATAAATAAACCAAACACCCTAAACCTCAAAAGACAAGGCAAGGAAAAATAACTACATTTTAAAATGCCAAAAATGAGGTGTGGGGGGTACCAAATATGTATGTATATACATCCATGAAGAAATCAGTACAGGAAAAACATTTTTTAAAAAGGAAAAACAGTCAATGAGAATGGCTGAGCATTGCCTATGTCAAATTTTTCTTCTTTCTATTTCTTCTTGGGCAGGGGGCAGGGGAGGGAGGGAGTGAAAAGGGGGTGTTAACCCCTTCCTCTTTTTGTGTTGCTCAACAAGCTGCCAGTTGGAGTGGCCTAAAACTGAAGCTGGTTGAAATAGCTCTTTGCTTCTCTTCTCAACTGTGTATGGTAGGAAGGAATGAAAAACACTGTCAGTAGGAGTTTTATCTGCACAGATAAGATAGATGCATTCCCAGGGTGGGGCTACTGCAGAGTTCCACAAGGGGAGTTCTGGTGGTTAGGTGGTTAGGTCTAATCAGATCTTAAGAGCTTTGCTGAATGTTATCTGCTCTGGAGAGATTAGATAACACATCTCTAAGGCCTGGCAGATGCCAATCTCTGCTAGGAGTCTGGCTCTCAGAAGATACCCAAGAATTCTACTCACTGGGCAGGGGAGCCAGTACTCCACACATTCTGCTGCCCATGAACATAGCTTTCCCAGGCTTAGTCCCTGAGTGTACTCACACCCACCTGTTCAGAATCCTGACCCTCTTCAGCTAGTACATGAGCCACCATACTTAAAGGGAAAGCAATTTGATCTCTCCTTCACTTTTCTGACCTGAATACCCTGGGTACAATCTTCCTTTTGCCTGTTTCACTCACATTCTGCTAAGGACATCCTAGGCCACAAGTTAGACTCTCACCAGAGCAGTATGACAATGTTTGCTATGATCTTCTGGGCTCCCACAGCAAGTCACACAGCATCATCTCCAGAGAACAGCTCCCACCCTAGCCCTCCACTTGTCATTGAGAAATATAGAGCACTTTTCAAACAACAGTTCACTGTGCAGCCTCTGGATCAACTAAATTCAGGCTGCTTTTCTGATTTATAGATTTTTCTATGCTAAATGCATCTGTTGTGTTTCTCTCTATATAATACCCCTCCCTTCTGCAGTGAACCAGCACTGCTGTGACTGCCACAACTGGCTTGTTTCAATTTATTCCTTCTTTGTTCAATGCACCCAAACTTCTGAGCCTCTAAGAGACTCTGACTGTCTAATATTGAATTTCAGTGAATTACCTCTTTCACCCACCTCACTGAGAAATAGTACTCCCAGTGAATGAATCCTGAGAAATGAAGAAACTAGAAATGCAGTCAACCTCTATTCTGCCATCTTGAATCTCCATTAGATCCAGAGTTTTATAGGCAAATTTTAGGAAATATTCAAGTAGAAATAATTAAAGCCTTATGTAAATTCTTCTATAGGACAGAATAAAAACATTTTCCAACTGAAATTATGTGGCTATCATAATTCCATACTCAAGTCAGACAAAAACAGCATAAGAAAGGAAATTTATCCCCAAGTCAGGTCAAATATCCTCAGGGAAATATTAGCACCCTGAATTCCAAAACATAAAATGATACTGCAACATAATCAAGATGGTTTCCACTCTCAGGAATAAAATACTGACTTAAAATTAAGTGTTGGCTAATCTAAAAGATCATTTCAATAGATATAGAAAAAATACTCAAAAGATTTCTGCACTCAAAGGTTAAAAAGAACTCTTAGCAAACTAGAAACAGAAAGTTTACAACTTATTAAAGAACATTTTAAAACAATGAATAGCAAACTTCATACTTAAAAGGAGTGCTTTCAGCATTTCACTGTCAGGCACTACTGGGCATCAAACATAGGTGCCCATTCACCCCTTTTATTTAACATGGTACTAGAGATTTTAGCCTGTACAATAAGACAAGAAAAATTTACAAAAAATAAAATGAAGTAAGGATTTGAAAGGAAGAAATTTGACAACATTTGCAAATTATATGACCAACTACACATAAATTTTAAAAACTGCCACAAATTAGAGTTAATAACAGAAGTTGCCACTTACAAAGTCTACATGAAACTGTCAATTACATTGCTTTACATCCTCAACAGTCAAAACTCAGAATTTTTAAAAATATGTTTATACTTTTTTAAAAAAAAATACATTTCACTAGAGGAAAAGCTAACAAAAGATGTAAAACATTTTACAGAGTAACACATAAAACTTTATTGTAAGAATTTGTGGAAGGCCTAAACAAATTAAGAGATATGCCATATCAATGACTAGAAAGATTTAATATGACAGTGTTAATAAAAAGATGTAATATCATAAGAATGTGTAGAAATATATCATACTTTCAAGATTTCCAAAATATTGTACAAACACATAAAAAAGGAAAACAACCATAAGAAGAAAATTGTTAACACAATTTATTAACACTATTATGAAATTAATCTTTCTATTCAATAATATAAAATAAAGTAATAATAAAACGAGGGGAAGAAACCAAATTTGTATATGTATATATATATCAATTTGTTCAGGTCTTCCACAATTCTTATGATGAAAGTTTATTTTATTCTGTAAAAGGTTTTACATCTTTAGTTAGTTTTTCCTCTGGAGAAATCCTGGGAAGTCAATTACATTGGGAGGGGTTTTCCAGAAGGCTTCTAAGTTTTAATAATGTTCTGTTTCTTAGACGGAAGCATGACTGTGCAGGCATATGTCTTATTATTTTACATTTAACTATCCACTTGGTTTTATATACTTTTAACTCTACATTTCAAAAGTAGATATTTTGAAAATGAGTATTCCTAAACATCCACTAGCCTATGATTGTCTAGAAAATCAATGATTCATGTTAGCTCTTTAGACTTAAAAGTACCAGGAGGCAGGCTAGTATTTTTGGCTCAGTGGTAGACCACTTGTCTAGCATGTGTGAGGCATTGGGTTCAATTCTCAGCACCGCATATAAATAAATAAAAAATAAAGGTCCATTGACAACTAAAAATATTACAAAAAAAAAAGTACTAGGAGGCTAGGCACTAGATTTTGTTCTTTGTGCCTTTTTCCATCACCTGGTACAAGTACCTGGAACTCCATAAATATTTTGAAATAAGTGAATAAATAAGGCCTCATGAATTCTTTAAAATGGCATGAATCCAAGCCAAAGCCAATTATTCTCATCTTCAGAACTATGCTTTTCATTTCATGTATCTCTAAGCCCTGTTGGTGTTCCTATTTTTCCTGCCCACTGTCTACTGGATTTCCTTTCTGCTGAAATGCTTGACTCACTTCCTCATATATGTTTAATTAAGTTGTCAACAAAACCCTCTCTCATCATTCAGCCTGGCTTGTGTTTCACTTAAGGTCTTATTAGCATACCTAATTCTATTTGCAGAAAACACTGCTAATTAAAATTACAAATCTGTGAGAATAGCCTGGCATCACTCTTGGCGTTTAATTTGTATTTATACATCAGGTCCCATTCCTGGAACTTGAGTAGCAAGAAACTAGGACTTTTCCTTGGGGTTCATGAAGAAGAAATTGAGACCACAGTCAGAGTACCAAGGAAAAATAGGCTCTGATTGAGCAGCAACAGTGATGGAAGCCTGTTCACAGAAGCTCTGAGCAGCCAACTTTTAGGCAACAGTGAAACTTTGAGCTTGGCCCCTATGAAAAGCTGACATAGTACAGAGTGCTTCCACCAAGGAGGTTACTGAATTTTTTAAAAGAGCCTTATAGAACCACCCATATCTCCCTAGAGCTTACACTCACAAATGACTTCAGGATAAAGTTTCTTCTGGTAGTTTTGACAGTAACACCAAGCCACTTGGAGAATTCTACACTGTTTCAGGAGGAACCAAGCATCCGGGGACATGAAGCAGAATTGACATACAACCATCCTGTACACGCTCAGGCATGCCTAGAGAGTATGTGACTCTGTCACAGCACTGTCACTCTGCTAATTAATAGTGGTACAACCTAAAGCAACCCTACAACTCTTCATCACCCTATCCTCCAGGGTTTAGGGCCACCTATACGAGTTGAGTTCCTGCACCGGCTCAGAACTCCCCGAAGAAGATATACAAATTTAATTTTAAATGTTATTTTTGGATATATGTATATAAAACAAATTTAGAGTTGAAAAACAATAGAGTTCTAGTTCTTGAGTCTCAACTGTTTCCCAAGGCAGCTTATGGAATCACAAAATTGAGGCAACTCCTGATTTTGAGGACATTTCCTGTAGACAGCATCAGTAGATGATGGTAACAAGCAGGTCCGATGATGTCATGTTGCCTGGTAATCAGGCTGCCTTCCAGACTGGGAAGCTGCATGACTTATACCACACAAGCTCTCTCAGCCTCACTCTTCTCATCTTAAAATGGGGATCACATAGCTCTCCTTCTAGGACTGTAAAGAGAGAGAACGATACGACATACATGAGATGGGTTTGTAAGAGATCAGAGTATGCCTCACCAAAGTGGAACCTAGACAAATGGAATATTTTGGACCTGAAAACAAATACAAAGAAGCACACAAAATGCAAGCTCTCTGCCCTCCTTTCATTTGCCTAAAAGCAGGACATAAATTTACAGAGATGTCCTTCCTTCCTCTCTGACAGGAAAGACAAGTTAATCCTAAAAACAACTTCAGATCCTTAACAGCCTGGAGATGGCAAGGAATCAACATAAACTTCACTCAAAAGTCTCATCTACCATTGCTTTCAAGCAATTTGCTTCCCCTAGAGACTCAGAGTACTTTGTCTATTATTTAAGTTTACCATTCCTTTGCTAAAATACTGTATAAACTCAGGTTCTTACCAAACCTCTGAGTTACTCATCTCTGGGTATTCCCAGGTGTTACATGTGATACACATTATTATTTTTCCTCCCCTACAGGTTTCACAGAGACATAGCCAATAAACCATAGCTACCTGTATTAATATTATCATTATCAGTCCATTGCCCTTTCACACAGATTCTAGCCTTCCCTTTACCACTCCCCCTATGATCCCAGAAGTGCTCCATGAACTAAAACATAGACTTATAGCATCAGTATGTCCTGGGTTCCAATCCTGGTACTGCTAATTAATAGTGGTACAACCTAAAGCAAGCCATGTACCATCTCTAAACATCATGGACCAATAATAGTACCCACCTCCAAAGATGCCTGTCATGGAAACTGGTCAGTTCTTGTAGGAGAACTCTCATTACCTTCAGCCCCTCCCTTCCATCTTTCCCCATTCTATGCTAATAGACTGTGCTCTTGACTGAGAGCACCCCTTTGTTTGTAACTTTGGACCTGATTGGTCCAGGAGTGCATATAAGCTTTTGTACTTTCTGGAATAAACGGTGTTTCTGCTTCTCACTCTGGTGTCCCTGCTTCTCGCTCTGGTGTTTCTGTGTCTCACTCCAGCACAGCAGTTCTTTACCTACACCCGGGGGGTCTGGGGAGAGTGGCCCCACAGACCGTCACCATCCTGGGAGACTCCATTTCGTCTTCTTCCCCGGAGACCCCTTCTTTCTCCGTCTCTCAGGACCCCCCAACTCGTCAAGTGGACCCACATGGCCCACCTTTAAAGCAATAAGTTCTGTGCTCAATAAACAAAAATCATCACTATTTCCTCAATTATCTCAAATTTCTATTATCTCAATGCTTGTCTTTCGACACCTGAAATTTACAAATCAGGGAAACTATCCCATTCACAATAGCCTCAAAAAAAATTATTTGGGAATAAATCTAACAAAAGAGGTGAAAGACCTTCATAATTAAAACTACAGAACACTGAAGAAATTGAAGAAGACCTTAGAAGATGGAAAGATCTCCCATGTTCTTGGATAGGCAGAATTAAT
>PVHX01018962.1:0-35555 GCA_004024805.1 Geosciurus inauris
TTTGGTACCGGGGATTGAACTCAGGGGCACTCGACCACTGAGCCACATCCCCAGCCCTATTTTGTGTTTTATGTAGAGACAGGGTCTCACTGAGTTGCTCAGTGCCTCGCCCTTGCTGAGGCTGGCTTTGAACTCGCGATCCTCCTGTCTCAGCCTCCCTAAGTGCTGGGATTACAAGCGTGAGCCACCGCGCCCGGCTTGCCTCACTCTTTTAAATGGAGCAATCTTTATATGAATGTGACATTCATTTATTAAAAATTTCATTGAGCTTCTGTACGCATCAGGTGCTATGCTTATATAAGTCAGACCTGTACTGATTGATTGATATTACCTCTGGGTTTTCTTTTTTGTTACACCACAGCAATTAAATACACACATTAGCACACACACACACACACACACACATTATCTGTATATTGCATAAGTAGGTCTGAACATTTCTAAGAGCAGAATTGCTGGGTCAGAGGATGTGTACATTTCTGTTTCTTTCTAAGAAAGAACTCTTGAGCTTCGAACGTGGTTTATTTCTAATGAAAAGAGAAGGAGGACTCAAGGGGTGCAGCCAAGAGCCTAAAAGGTAGAATGTGCTGAGGAAAATCACAGATGAGGGAACAACGGCCAAATTGTAGAGCCTGACCTAATTGAGGGAAATTTGCTGTCTCTGGAGCAAAAGGACCTGAGAAAATGTGTTTAGTTGAATTTCAGAATTTCTGTAGACCAGTTATTATGGTATGTCTTCTGTCCCGACTCCCCAGTGTTCTGTTGATCAAAGCAAGTCTTAAAGTCAGCCCAGATTAGGAAGGTGGAAAAATAGACTCCTGTTCTTGATGGAAGAAAATGTCACAATGCAAAGGAATATGGACATAAAGGGCTCTGATTCATTCAGGTACTCTTATTGTAATTCTCTGTCTCTGTCTGTCTCTCATATAATGTAGATTTATTTTTATCCAGGTAATAAATGCACATAACTAAAACTGAAATAGTAGTATTAATGATCATGTATCAAATAATAGTAGCTTGCTGTCTTTCCTCTTTATGGGCACAGTTCCCAAAGAGCCACTTTGAAGTCTTCTAAGTATGATTTAACAATTAGGCAGTCTATTTTCCTACTTGACAGCTGAAGGTTTGTTCTTTTTCTTTTTCCACTCCTCATATTATAATTAAATCACATTTTTTGCTTAAGTCGATAGTTTACAATATTAATACTATATGTATTTAATTCACTGCTAAGCTAAGCAGTACACTCTGATTATATTTCCTCTCTCATTCAAATTTTAGTTTTTTTTTCTAGTCTGTAAATAAGGTCAAATCCAGCCCATCATGTTTTTGTTGCAAATAAATTTTATCTAAACACAGTTAGGCTCATTCCTTTACCTGTTGTCTAGCACATCTTTTGCTCTACAATATTAGAATTTAATAGTTTTGATAGAGACCATGTGAATCACAAAATTTGAAATATTTGCTCTCTGACTTTTTTCAGAAAACATCTGTTGACACCTACACTGGTTAATAATTTTCTCACTTTTTCATTTGATTCATTTATTTGACACATTAAAACTTCAGTTCAAAATATTTCCTAATTTTCCTTAAAATTTATTTAATCTGTGAGTTATTTAAATATATTACTTAACTTCCCAATATTTGAGAATTAAACAAAAAATCTTGGCCATTGATTTTTAGCTTCATTTTATTATGGCCAAAAAACATAGCTAAATGATTTCTCCTCTTTGAAATGTATTGAGGTGTATTTTATGGGTCAATGTGTGGTCAATTGCAATTAATTTTCTATGTACTTTCCTGGGAGTGGGGGTTCCCGGGGTTGAACCCAGGGGTTCAACCACTGAACCACATCCCCAGCCCTTTTTATTTTTTAATTCTGAACAGGTTCTCGCTAAGTTGCTGAGGCTAGCAACTTGTGATCCTCCTGCCTCAGCTTCCTGAGCCCCTGGGATTATAGACACACACCACTGTACCTGGCTTTTCATGTACTTGTTTTTTTTTTTTTTAAAGGAATATTTTACAGTTTTTAGGATCAATGTTCTATATATATTTATCATGGTACGTTTCTTAATCTTTCTATTAAAATTTTCTATATCCGTACTGATTCTTTTTGTTCCATCAGTCCTTGAGAAAGTTACGTTAAATTCTCCCACTGTTATTATGGCATTCTCTGCTTTTCCTTTTAATTGTCATATTTAAAAATATTTTGGGTGGCTATGTTTTTAGGTGCATACAAATTTAAAATCGTTACATCTTTTTGGTGAATGGATATTTTTCATTATAAAATTATTTTCTTAGTTCAAGCAATTTTCACATCCTACTATCTAAATATTAGTACAGTTAGGAAAAAAACTGTTTTTGCTAGTGTTTAAATTGCATGGCGTTTTTTGTCCTTTCATTTTCAAATATTATATGTCTTTATACTTAAGTTGTGTCTCTTGTAAACAACATGTAATAGGAACTTAACAATAGAGAATCCATTCTGATAATCTAGTTTAATAAAACATTCATTCAATTTACATTTAAGATAATTAGTATATTTTAAAAGATATACTTGATTTTCTTCCTTTATTCATATATTTATGTACCTACATTAGTTATCCATTGCTATACAACAAATAAACAACTTAAGAATATTTTTTGCTCTTAAGATAATTTTATAGTTTAATTAGTTACTTGATTTTCAGCTATACAATGGTTTCATTTACAATTAGGTCATTCAAACAGTTGTCAGATATTTGCTAAGTACTAAGGAAGAACATGCTATTTTTATAAAGCAAATTGGCTTTTTAAAACCTCCATATATTAAGATGGATTGCTATGTATTTTCTTTTCTTAGTGGTATTTTTGAATTTTATGGAATCTAAGTATACTTAATAGCAAAGCTTATTCAATTTGTTCGTTTTCCTCATTTGTTTTGTCCAACAAACATTTCATTAAATGAAAAGCCATATTATAGGTGATTTTTTCTCTTCACACATACAATATTCATTTCTCCAGAGCACTTCTTTGTAACATTCCTTATTTCCAAATATCATCTTCTGACATGTGATAGTGGATTCTCAACAACTTGTAGGTCAGTTTGGGAAGGAGCAGATATGGATATGATTTTTCCTTATATGTTTTCAAGGAATTTACTTCCTTGAAAACAATTTTATTTTCTAAAGAAGTATGTATTAAAAACATTCAAATAATAAGAGATCAATCTAGTATAATAATGTGCTAACTAGCTGGGCGCGGTGATGCACGCCTGTAATCCCAGCACTTTGGGAGGCTGAGACAGGTGAATCGCCAGTTCAAAGCCAGCCTCAGCAATGGCGAGGTGCTAAGCAACTCAGGGAGACCCTGTCTCTACATGAAACACAAAATAGTGCTGGGGATGTGGCTCAGTGGTCAAGTATCCCTGAGTTTAATTCCCAATACCAAGAAAAAAAAATGTGCTAACTGTATCATAGAATGCCTTAGTAATTTAAGAATAATGAGGCACTAGTTTATTACAGTATTATCTAGAACAGTGAATCTTATTTTTGGACTAGAGATCATCCAAAAGCAAACTAAATACCGCTAGTACCAAATCACACAAGCTATTTCTAGTTGCTTTCACACTGAGGGTAGTAAAAGATAATGGTATGGGTTACATTAGTTAGAAATTCTTTTCCAAAAACAAATTTAAAGAAGAAAAATTTAGTATATATTTATCATATTAAAATGGGTATAGTGTCATATCACATAGGTATAATATGGTAGATATATTAATATGTGATTGAACTACAACACAAATATCTTTTAAGGTCTACTTATTTTTATAGATTAGAAGGCTGTTGAAGCACAGATATATCAAAACCTTACCATAATCAAAATATTTTAAATTGATTACAAATAAAACTAAGCTAGTAATAATTTATATTTACAAGTAAAGCTGATATTCACTAAGATCAATTAGGTATCTCACATCAGATGCAATGAAGTTCAACTGTGCTTAAGCCAAATTGCAATATTTCCATGTGTGTATGTATAGCAGAAATTTTGTTGCATTAAATAATATGATGTGTAACAGACGGATTCCTTAGAATATAGAGTGAAAATTCATGGTATAAAATTGAAGTAAATTTAGTTTAGTTTATGGAATACCTTTTATGCATAACCAATATGAAGGCTGGTACACTTAAGGGCTTTTAACAATATGTATTTTAAAATTGATGATTTGTTTTTGCAAGCAATCTCAGCTGCATTACTTTAAATTATTTGTTTAAAATAGGGTAAAAATGAAGACTCAATTCAATATATACATGGAGTTTCTATAATGTTTGCATTTAAGTAAGTAATTTATCCCTGATTGCAAGATAGACTATAACAATCCATAATCACTTGATACTTTTAAAAATTTATTTGTTCTAATTAGTTATACATGGCAGCAGAATGCTCTTTGATTCATTGTACACAAATGGGGCACAATTTTTCATATCTCTGGTTTTACACAAAGTAGAGTTATACCATTAATGCAATTATACATGTTCCTAGGGTAATGATGCCCATCTCATTCCTTCACCTTTCCTCTCCCCATACCTCCTCTCCTCCCTTCTCTCCCCATTGGCTAATCCAAAATTCCTCTACTCATCTCATGCCCTGCCCATTTATGGATTAGCATCCACTGATCAGAGAAAACATTTGGCCTTTGGATTTTTGGGATTGGCTTATTCCGCTTAGCATGATATTCTCTAACTCCATACATTTATCTGCAAATGCCATAATTTTATTCTCTTTTATTGCTGAGTAATATTCCATTGTGTATATATACCACAGTTTCTTTATCCGTTTATCTATTGAAGGACATCTGGGTTGGTTCCACAGTTTGGCTATTGTGAATTGTGCTGCAATAAACATTGAAATGGCCGCATCACTATAGTATGCTGTTTTTAAGTCCTCTGGGTATAGATCAAAGAGTGGCATAGCTTGGTCAAATGGTGGTTCCATTCCAAGTTTTCAAAGGAATCTCCATACTACTTTCCAGATTGGCTGCACCAGTTTACAATTCCACCAGCAATGTATGAGGGTGCCTTTTCCTTCACATCATTGCCAACATTTATTGTTGCTTGTATTCTTGATAACTGCCATTCTGACTGGAGTGAAATGAAATCTTAGAGTAGTTTTCTTTTTGGTACTGAGGATTTAACTCAGGGGCACTCGACCACTGAGCCACATCCCCAGCCCTATTTTGTGTTTTATGTAGAGACAAGGTCTCACTGAGTTGCTTAGTGCCTGCGCCTGGCTTTAGAGTAGTTTTGATTTGCATTTCTCTAATTGCTAGACATGTTGAATATTTTTTCTTATATTTGTTGATTGATTATATTTCTTCTTCTGAGAAGTGTCTGTTCAGCTCCTTAGCCCCTTTATTGATTGGGCTGTTTGTTTTTTTGGTGTAAAGATTTTTGAGTTCTTTATATATCCTTGTTTTTAGTGCTCTATCTAATGTGCGGTAGCAAAAAATTGCTCCCAAAATGTAGGCTCTCTGTTTACCTCATTGATTGTTTCTTTTGCTGAGAAGCTTTTTAGTTTGAATCCATCCCATTTATTGATTCTTTTATTTCTTGAGCTTTAGGAGTCTTGTTAAGGAAGTCAGGGCCTAATCTGACATGATGATTACTTGGGCCTACTTTTTTTTCTGTTAGGTGCAGGGTCTCTGGTCTAATTCCTAGGTCTTTGATCCATTTTGAGTTGAGTTTTGTGCATGGTGAGAGATAGGGGTTTAGTTTCATTTTGTTGCATATGGATTTCCAGTTTTCCCAGCACCATTTGTTGAAGAGGTTATGTTTTCTCCAATTTATGTTTATGGTACCTTTGCCTAGTGTGAGATAACTGTATTTATGTGGGTTTGTCTCTGTGTCTTCTATTCTGTACCATTGGTATACATGTCTATTTTGGTGCCAGTACCATGCCATTTTTGTTACTGTAGCTTTGTAGTATAGTTTAAGGTCTGGTATTGTGATGCCTCCTGCTTCAATCTTCTTGCTAAGGATTGCTTTGACTATTCTGGGTCTCTTATTTTTTAAACTAAATTTCATAATTGCTTTTTCTATTTCTATGAGGAATGACATTGGGATTTTAATTGGAATCTCATTGAATCTGTATAGTGCTTTGGGTAGTATGGCCATTTTGACAATATTAATTCTGCCTATCCAGGAGCATGAGAGATCTTTCCATCTTCTAAGGTCTTCAATTTCTTTCTTTAGAGTTTTGTAGTTTTCATTATAGAAGTCATTCACCTCTTTTGTTAAATTGATTCCCAAGAATTTTATTTTTTTGAGGCTATTTTGAATTAGATAGTTTTCCTAAATTCTCTTTCAGAGGTTTCATCACTGATATATAGAAATGCATTTTATTTATGGGTATTGATTTTATATCCTACTACTTTGCTGAATTCATTTAATAATTCTAGAAGTTTGCTAGTGGAATTTTTTTAGATCCTCTAAGTGTAGAATCATATCATTGGCAAATAATGATTGTTTGAGTTCTTCTTTTTCTATTTGTATCCCTTTAATTTCTTTTGTCTATTTGCTCTGGCTAGAGTTTCAAGGACTATGTTGAATAGAAGTGGTGAAAGAGGGCATCCCTGTCTCATTCAAGTTTTTTGAGGGAATGCTTCCAGTTTTTCTTCATTTAGGATGATGTTGGCCTTTGGTTTATCATAGACAGCTTTTACAATGTTGAGGTATGTTCCTACTATCCCTAGTTTTTCTAGTGTTTTGAATGTGAAAGGGTGCTGTATTTTGTCAAATGTTTCCTCTGCATCAATTGATATAGTCATGTGATTCTTGTCTTTAACTCTATTGATGTGATGAATTATGTTTGATTTCTGTATGTTGAACCAACCTTGCATCTCTAAAATGAACCCCACTTGATCATGGTGCACAATTTTTGTGTGTGTTTTTGTATGCAATTTGCCAAGATTTTATTGAGAATTTTTGTGTCAATGTTCATCAGGAATATTGATCTGAAATTTTCTTTTTTTTTTTTTTTAATGTGTCTATGCCTGGTTTGTGTATCAGGATGATACTAGCCTCATAGAATGAGTTTGGAAGGGTTCCCTTCTTTTCTATTTCATAGAATAATTTGAGGAGTATTGGTATTAATTCTTCTTTGTAGGTCTTGTAGAATTTATATGTGAATCCATCTGTTCCTGGGCTTTTCCTGGTTGGTGGGCTTTTGATAGTGTCTTCTATTTCCTTGCTTGAAATTGATCTGTTTAAATTGTGTAGTACCTCTTGGTTCAGCTTGGGTAGATCATATGCCTCTAGAAATTTGTCGGTGTCTTCAAGGTTTTCTATTTACTGGAGTATAAATTTTCAAAATAGTTTCTGATTGTCTTCTGTATTTCAATAGTGTCTGTGGTGATATTCCCTTTTTCATCTCAACTTAATAATTTGGGTATTCTCTCTCCTTCTTTTCATTAGGGTGGCTAAGGGTTTATCAATTTTATTTATTTTTCAAAGAACCAGCTTTTGTTTTGTCAATTTTTTAAATTGTTTCATTTTTTTCAATTTCATTGATTTCAGCCCTGATTTTAATTATTTCCTGTCTTCTATTACTTTTAGGGTTGGTTTGTTGTTCTTTTTCTAGGGCTTTGAGATGTAATATCAGGTCAATTATTTGTGGACTTTTACTTCTTTTAATGTATGAGCTTAATGCAATGAACTTTCCTCTCAGCACTGCCCTCATAGTGTCCTAGAGATTCTGATATGTTGTATCAGAATTCTCATTTACCTCTAAGAATTTTTTTGTCTCCTCCCTGATGTCTTCTGTTACCCATGTATTATTTAATAGCATATTATTGACTCCAGGTGTTGGAATATCTTCTTTTTGTTAAACTGTCATTAATTTCTAATTTCATTCCATTATGATCAGATAGAATGCAGGGTAGTATCTCTATTTTTTTTTTTTTTTTTGTATTTGGTAAGACTAGCTTTGTGGCATAGCATATCTGTTTTGAAGAAGGATCCATGTGCTGCTGAGAAAAAAGTGTATTTGCTTGTTGAAGGATGGAATATTTTATATATGCCTGTCAAATCTCAATTATTGATTATCCTATTGAGTTTTGTAGATTCTTTGTTTAGTTTTTGTTTAGAAGATCTATCCAGTGGTGAGAGAGATGTGTTAAAGTCACCAAGTATTATTGTGTTGTGGTCTATTTGATTCTTGAAGTTGAGAAGGGTTTGTTTGACATACATGGCTGCTCCATTATTTGGGGCATAGATATTTAAGATTGTTATGTCTTATTGATGTACGATTCCCTTAAGCAGTATGAAATGACCTTCTTTATCCCTTTTCACTAAGTTTGGTTTGAAGTCCACTTTATCAGCTATGAGGATGGAAACCTCTGCTTGTGTACGCAGTCCATGTGACTGATACATTTTTTTTCCCATCCTTTCACCTTCAATCTGTGAATGTCTCTTTCTATGAGATGAGTCTCTTGGAGGCAGCATGTTGTTGGGTCTTTTAAAAATCCAATCTGCCAGTCTATGTCTTTTAATTGCGTAGTTACGCCATTGACATTCAGTGTTATTATTGAGACATGGTTTGTATTCCCAGATATTTTGGTTTGTTTTTGGTTTTTAACTTGACTGGGTTTCTCCTTTGATTGGTCTTTCCTTTAGTGTAGTTCCTCTCTTTGTAGGTTTTCATTGTTGTTTTTTATTTCCTCCTCATGGGATATTTTGCCAAGAATGTTCTGTAGTGCAGGCTTTCTTGCTGCAAATTCTTTTAATTTTTGTTTATCTTGGAAGGTTTTTATTTCATCATCAAATCTAAAACAATTTTGCTGGATATAAGATTCTGGGTTAGCATCCACTGTCTTTCAGAGCTTGGTATATGTTGTTCCAAGCTCTTCTAGCTTTAAGGGTCTAGGTTGAGAAGTCTGCAGAGATCCTAATTGGTTTCCCCCTATATGTAATCTAATTCCATTCTCTTGTGGCTTTTAAGATTCTCTCCTTTTTCTGAATACTAGGCATTTTCATTATGATGTGCCTTCGTGATTTTGTCCATTTGGTGTCCTGTAAGCCTATTGTATTTGATTATCCAATTCATTCTTCATGTTTGGAAAATTTTCTGATATTATTTCATTGAATGGATAGTTCATTTGGGCTGAGGTTGTGGCTCAGTGGTAGAGCGCTTGCCTTGCATGCATGAGGCACTGGGTTTGATCCTCAGCACCACATAAAAATAAATAAAGATATTGTGTCCATCTATGATTAAAAAATAAAAATAAAAAAATAGATAGTTCATTCCTTTGGTTTGAAATTCTATGCCTTCCTCTATCCCAATAATTCTTAAATTTGGTCTTTTTCATGTTGTAATTCTTGGATGTTCTGTTCATGGTTTCTTTCCATCTTCACTGTGTGGTCAACTACATTTGCAAGATTAAATATTTTGTCTTCATTGTCTGAGGTTCTGTCTTCAAGTGATCTGATCTGTTGGTGATGTTTTATGTTGAGTTTTTAATTTGGTTTATTGTTTCTTTCATTTCGAGGATTTCTGTTTGGTTCTTTTTCAGAATCTCTATCTCCTTATTAAAGTCATCTTTTGCTTCCTGTATGTAAATGATCTTTTGTTTCCTGGTTTGCTCTCTTTTATCATTTTTTAACTCTAAGAACATTTTAATTATGTACATCCTGAACTTCTTCTCTGACGTTTCTTCTGCTGTGCCGATCATGGATTCTAATAATGTAGTATCTTGGTTTGTTTGAGGCACTTTCTTCCCTTGTTTTTTCATATTGTTTGTGTGTCTTCCCTTTTAGCAATGCAGATCTGAGGTGTTACAGTTTTTATCCTATAGGCTTATAGTTTCCCTACAGGGTTCTAATACCTATCCTTTAAGGGGGAGACCAATATTGACAGATCTCAATACAAACAATATATAGTTTTAAACCAAGTAGCTCCTAATAGCTCCTAACGACATTTATAGCTAGGTCACAATATACAGAAAGTATGAGTTCTAGCATGTACTATATAAACAATATGTTTGCACAAGTGTCTACAATTTCTGCTGGTGGGCTAGAGAGAACCAAGGGTGGGGTTTAGGATGAGATGTTAGGGAGGTAGGAAGTGAGGATATAGTTATTAGATCCTAGAAAGCATGAAAGAGGAATTCAAAAGAAGTTGGCTATGAGAAAAAAAGAGAGAAAAAGATTTGGGGAAGACTAGTAAGTAGGCAGAAAATAGAGTACAACTAACGAGGAGACATAGAAATTAAGAAAAATAAAACATGTAAAGGTAGAAGTTACGAGACTATATAATACAACTGCAGTATACTAATCAGATATTCCTGTCCACAGTAGCCTAATGCATAAAAAATACTTGGTTTCACAAATGTTGGGGATGCGAGGGTGGGAGAAGAGTGCAAGAGAGAAAAGAAGAAAAAAAAGGAAGAGAAAGAGAAAGAAAAAAAAAGGAATAGAAGGAAAAAAATAAAATGTCTCAATGTAAATAAACAGGATTGCTTCACTTCTCTTCCAGTAGGTGGAGTTGTCTGCTGCTTACTGGTATCTGCCCACTCAGGTCAAAGATGGTGAAGCTGGAGTCTCAAAAAGAAGCCATCTGCTTCAGAGATAGGGTGAAGGGCCAGGTGGGCAGTGGTGTTGGGTGACATGTTTGGAGATGCAGCTCTGTGGTATGCTGTGCAGAAGTAAAAGTTTGTCTCAAGATCTTTTCCCATGTCCCCAGGTGTAGGCAAACAGGGAAGTTCTGCCCTGGTAGATGGAGATCCACACAAGAGCAGCAGCCAGGGGTCCCACATAGGAGCAACAGCTAGGGGTCCTGTGTGGGTGGGCAACCCAAGGTCCTGCAGGGTGTGTGGGCACTGGAGCTGAGGATCCTGTGTGGGAATGGGTTTTGCATGGGCAATTGGTCAGAGCCCTAAGCTGGAGTGCAGGTCTGGGGTCCTGCACCGGCTTGCGGCTAGGGTCCTGTGCAAATGCTGGCGCCTGGAGACCCTGGGGGCACACAAGTGGAGTTCCTGTGTGGAGGCAGCTGTCAGATGTCCTCTAAAAACTTGCTGAGAAACAGTGTTTCCACCGCTTTAAACTTGGTCCTGGAGAGACTAGGAATGCCGGGTCCATCTAGGCCACCATCTTGGAACTGATCTTGAGTTCTTTATATATCCTGGAGATTAATGGTGTATCTGAGGTGCATATGGTAAAGGTTTTCTCCCACTCTGTAGGCTCTATCTTCAAGCTGTTGATTGTTTGCTATGCTGTGAAGATGCTTTTTAGTTTGATACCATCCAATTTATTGATTATTGATTTTACTTGTTCTTTAGGAATGTGGTTAAGGAAGTTGATTCCTAAGCTGACATCATGGAAAGTTAGGTCTGTATTTTCTTCTAGTAGGTGTTCCTGGTCTAATATCTAGTCTTTGATCCACTTTGGGTTGGGTTTTGTGTAGGGTAAGAGATAGGAGTTTAATTTTATTCTGCTACATGTGGATTTCCAATTTTCTCATTTGTTGAATAGGCTATCTTTTCTCCAATTTATGTTTATGGTACCTTTGTCTAGGATGAGAAACTGCATTTGGTACCTTTGTCTAGGATGAGAAACTAGGTTTGTCTCTGTGTCTTCTATTCTGTTCCATTGGTCTTGTCTGTTTTGTTGTCAATACCATGCTGTTTTTGTTATGGTAGCTTTATAGTCTAATTTAAGATGTGATATTATGATGTTTCCAGCTTTACTTTTCTCATTAACGATTGCTTTGGCTATTCTGGGCCTCTTATTTTTTCATATAAATTTTATGACTGCCTTTTCTATTTCTATGAAGAAGGTCATTGGAATTTTAATAGAAATTGCATCAAATCTGTAGAATGCTTTTGATGGTATGGACATTTTGATAATATTATTTCTGCTTATCTAAGAAAATGGGAGATCTTTCCATCTTTTAAGGTCTTCTTCAATTTCTTTCTTTAGTGTTCTGTAGTTTTCACTGTAAAGGTCTTTCACCTCTTTTATTAGATTGATTACCAAGTTATTTTTTTGTTTGTTTTTGTTTTTTAGGCTATTGTGAATGGGATAGTTTTCCTGATTTCTCATTCAGTTGGTTCATCATTGGTGTAAAAAGATGAAGTTGATTTATGTGTATTATTTTTATATCCTGCTACTTTGCTGAATTCATTTATGAGTTCTAGAAGTTTTCTGGTGGAGTTTTTTGGGTCTTTTAAATATAGGATCACATTGTTGGCAAATAGGAAAAGTTTGAGCTCTTTTCATATTTGTATCCCTTTATTTTTTCTTTTTCCTAATTGCTCTGGCTAGAGTTTCAAGGACTATGTTGAATAGAAATGGTGAAAGAGGGCATCCCTGTCTTGTTCCTGTTTTTAGAGGGAATGCTTTCAATTTTTCTCCATTTAGAATGATATTGGCCTGGGTTTTAACACATATAGTTTTTGCAATGTTGAAGTTTATTCCTATTATCTCTAGTATTTCTAGTGTTTTGAGCATGAATGGATGCTGTATTTTGTCAAATGCTTTTTCTGCATTTATTGATATAATCATGCAGTTCTTGTCTTTACATTTATTGATGTGGTGAATTACATTTATTTACTTCCATATGTTGAACCAACCTTGCATGCCTAAGATGAACCCAATCAATCATGGTGCGCTATCTTTTTAATGTAAGTGTTTTTTTGTTTGTTTGATTTTGGTACCGGGGATTGAACTCAAGGGTACTCGACCACTGAGCCACATCCCTAGCCCTGTTTTGTGTTTTATTTAGAGACAGGGTCTCACTGAGTTGCTTAGCACCTTGCTGTTGCTGAGGCTGGGTTTGAACTCGCAATTCTCTTGTCTCAGCCTCCCAACATGCTGGAATTACAGGCGTGCACTACTGTGCCCGGCTTTTAACGTGTTTTTGTATGTGATTTGCCAGTATCTTATTATGAATTTTTGCATCTATGTCCATCAGGGATATTGGTCTGAAGTTTTCTTTCTTTGGTGTGTTTTTGTTTCATTTTGGTATCAGGTCGATACAACTTCATAGAATTACTTCAGAAGGGTTTCCTCTTTTTCTATTTCATGGAATAATTTGAGGAGGATTGGTGTTAGTTCTTCTTTGAATGTCTTGTAGAACTCAGCTGAGAATTCATCTGGTCCTGGACTTTTCTTTATTGGTAAGCTTTTGATGGCATCTTCAATTTCATTGCTTGAAACTGATCTGTTTAAATTTTCTATGTGCCCCTGGTTCAATTTGGGTAGGTCATGTTTCTAGAAATTTGTCAATGTCTTCAAGATTTTCTTTTACTGGAGTATAGCTTTTCAAAATGGTTTCTGATAATTATCTATATTTCAGAGTCTCTGTAGTTATATTTCTTTTTTTAACCATAAATTTTATAAATTTGAGATTCTTTCCTCTTTCTCTTGATTATAATGGCTAAGGGTTTATTAATTTTAATGATTTTTTTCAAAGAACTAACTTTTTGTGTTGTTGATTTTTTGAAATTTTTTTATTGTTTTAATGTCATTGATTTGGTTCTGATTTTAATTATTTCCTATCTTCTACTGCTTTTAGTGTTGATTTATTCTTTTTCTAGGGTCTTGAGATGTAATGTTAAGTTATTTACTTGGTGACTTTTCATTCTTTTAATGCAAGAGCTCAGTGCTATGAATTTTTCTCTTAGAACTGCCCTCATAGTATCCCAGAGATTTTCATATGTTATATGCATGATTTCTTCTGCTATCCATTGATCATTCAATAGCATATTATTTATTTATTTATCTATCTACCTATTTATTTATTTATTTATTGGTTCAACCAGCAATTGAATTCAGGGGTACTTGACCACTGAGCCACATACTCAGCCCTATTTTGTGTTTTATTTAGGGACAGAGTCTCACTGAGTTGCTTAGTAGCCGTGCCCATTGCTGAGGCTGGCTTTGAACTTGCAATTCTCCTGTCTCAGCCCCTCAAAGTGCTGGGATTACAGGCATGCTCCACTGTGCCACATTAGTAGCATATTATTTAGTCTCCATGTATTAGATTCTATTTTTTATTTTATTGTTGATTTATAGTTTTTTCCCATTATGATCTGATAGAATTTGAGATATTTCTTTCTTTCTTTATTTTTGTATTTGCTAGGTGTTGTTTGTGGCCTAAGATCTGATCTATTTTAGAAAAGGACACATGTACTTCAGAGAAGAAATTGTATTTAGTCATTGATGGATGAATATTCTATGTATCTGTTACATCTAAAGTACTAATTGTATTTTTTAGTTCTATACCTTCTTTATTTAGTTTTTGTTTGGAGGATCTATCCAGTGATGAGAAGAACCTGTTAAAGTCACCCAGTACTATTGTTTTGTGGTCTATTTGATTCCTGAAATTGAGAAGGGTTTGTTTTATGTACATAGATGCTCTATTTTGGAGGTCATAAATATTTGTGGTCATTATTTCTTTTTCTATGATTCTCTTAAGCAGTATAAAAAGAGCTTCTTTTTCCCTTTTGATTAACTTTCACTTGAAGTCCACTTTATCTGATACGAGGATAGAAACTCCTGCTTGTTTACATGATCTGTGTTAGTGATGTTTTTTCCCATCCTTTCACCTTCAGTCTGTGGATGTCTTTGAGGTGTGTTTCTTGGAGACAGCATATGTTGGGTCTTGATTTTTAATACAATTTGCCAGTCAATGTCTTTTAATTGATGAGTTTAAGCCATTTACATTCAGTGTTATAATTGAGCAATGATTTTTATTCCCTGTCATTTTGATTCATTTTTGGTTTTTAATTTGAATTAGTTTCTCTTTTGATTTACTATTTTTCCAGCATAATTTCTCCCTTTGCTGGTTTTCAATTTTATTTTTCATTCTTCTTCACAAAATATTTTATTGAGTATGTTTTGTAGTGCAAGCCTTTTTGTCAATTATTTTAATTTTTATTTATTGTCTAAGGTTTTTATTTCATCATCAGATCTGAAGCTTAATTTTTATTAGTTCTAATTAGTTATACATACAGTAGGATGCATTTTGACACATCATACAGAGATGGAGTATAACTTCTTATTCTTCTGGTTGTACATAATGTAGAATCACACTGGTCATGTAATCACATATGCATATAGGGTAATAATGTCAAATTAATTTTACTATCTTTCTTCCCCCAATACTCTCTGCCCTCCCTTCACTTTCTTCTGCCAAATCCAAAATATCTCTATTCTTCCTAGCCTCCCACCCCTTATTGTGAATTAGCATCTGCATATAAGTGAAAACATTCGGCCTTTAGTTTTTTGGTATTTGCTTATTTTGCTTAGTATGATATTCTCCAGCTTTATCCATTTATCTGCAAATGTCATCATTTTATTCTTATTTAAGTCTGAGTAATGTTCCATTATGTATATGTACCACATTTTCTTAATCCATTAATCTGTTGAAAAGCATCTAGGTTGGTTCCATAGCTTAGCTATTGTGAATTGAACTGCTATAAAGATTAAGGTGGCTGCATCACTGTAGTATGCTGATTTGAAGTCCTTTGGGTATAACTGAGGAGTGGGGTAATTGGGTCAAATGGTGGTTCCATTCTAAATTTTCTGAGGAATCTCCACACTACTTTCCAGAGTGGTTGCACCAATTTGCAGTCCCACCAGCAATATATTAATGACCTTTCCCCCCACATCCTCATCAACATTTACATTCTTATATTCTTGATAATTGCCATCCTGACTAGAATGAGATGAAATCTTAGTTTTGATTTGCATTTTTCTAATTGCTAGGGATGTTGAACATTTTTTCATATATTTGTTGACTGATTATATTTCTTCTTCTGTGAAGTTCTGTTCAGTTCCTTAGCCCATTTATTGATTGGATTATTTGTTCTTTGGTGCTGAGTTTTTTGAGTTCTTTAAATATTCTGGAGATTAATACTGTATCTGAGGTACATATAGTAAATATTTTATCCTATTCTCTAGGCTCTCTATGAAGCTTAATTTTACAGGTAGTATTCTTGGTTGGAATCTATTTTTTTCAGGGCTTGGTATATATTATTCCAAGACTTTCTAGCTTTTAGAGTCTGGGTTGAGAAATCAGCTGAGATCAGACTGGTTTCCCTCTAAATGTGACTTGTTGTTCTTCTCTAGCAGCTTTTAAAGTTTTATCCTCCTGTATGTTGGGCATTTTCATATTGATGTACGTTGGTGTAGGTCTGTTGTAATTTTATGTATTTGGAGCCCTGTAAGCCTTCTATATTTGATTTTCCAATTCATATTCAGGTTTGGGAAATTTTCTGATATTATTTCATTTAAAAGATTATTCATTTCTTCCATTTGTATCTCTGAGCCTTCATCTATCCTGATAAATCTTAAATTTGGTCTTTTCATGTTATCCCATATTTCTTAAACATTTTAACATCTTTTCTCCATGGTCAACTTTATTTTCAAGATTATATATATTTTTTTCTTAATTGCCCAAAACTCTGTCTTCCAAGTGGTCTAGTCTGATGGTGATGCTTTCCATTGGATTTTTAATTTGGTTTATTGGTTCTACCATTTCAAGAATTATGAATTGATTCTTCTTCAGGATTTCTATCTCCTTATTGAAGTGATCTTTCACTTCTTGGATTTTCTCTCTGATTTCACTTATTACATGGTCTTTTACCTCATAAATCTGCTTAACTATGAACTTTCTATCTTTCTGACATTTCCTCCACTGTGATATTACTGGATTCTGTTAATGAGGTATTTTGGTTTGTTTGAGATGGTTTGTTCCATTTATTTTTCATACTGTTTTTATATCTACCAATTTACCAGTAAGAATTTGAGCTGGCAATGATTCTACCTTATAAATTTATGTTTATCTTTATGATCCTGAAAGTTTCTATTACCTCACAGCTTAGAGGGAGACAAATAATAACAATAAGCAATGAAATCAATATACAGCATTAAACTAAATACTTAGTTCTTGTTTTGGCATCTACAATGTTTATGCCCTATAAACAGAAATGGAATGGTAAGCAATTGCCAAAAGTAGGGATGTTATATTTGTAAAAGGGCTTGCTATTTCAAAAAGGTAAAAAGGGAGAATGCAGAGATGTAGGCTGTAATAGTTGAAAGGGAGGATGAGAGAGAGTAGTGGTAAAGAATTGAATTAAGAGTGAAAGAATAGGATTTGGCTGTTAGTGACAAAAAAGAGAAGAGAATCAGGGGATATAGGAGAAAAACAATATGTAACAAAATAAAAATTATAAGACTAAACCAAAATATACTAATCAAAGCCCTAGTCCTCAAATGAGAGTCAAGAAATAACTACCTTTAAGAAATGCTAGAAATGAGAAGAGTGAGACAAATATGTATATGTACAAATGTCCATGGACCATTCAGTACACAAAAATTTTTTAAAAAAGGAAAAAAGTTATTTATGGAAGATGGTCAAAAATTGTCAATAATATATGTTGGTTGTCAGTTCCCACTTGTCTTTCTTTCCATTTTTTCTTGAAGTATGTATTGCTTGCAAGAGTAGTTGTTGGAGGCTGTCAATGTCTTCCTTTTGTGGAGCTAGTCAGGTTTCTCATTCTCAGCTTCCCTTCTTGGCAGTCTATGAGATGGGGCGGGTTGGAGGGTATTGACTACTCTGCTCACAGTGAGGGGTCGCTGTAGAGTTCTGTGAAAGGGGTTCCTGGAGGTGGCGTTTGGTCTAGCTAGAACCCCATCCCACCCTGCCCTTACTTTGTTGAATGACATTTGGTCTAAAGCTTTTAAATCAGCACAGTGCCAGATCCGCGCTGCTTCTGATCTGTGTTGGGAGTCTGTACCACTGGACTCTCCCCTGGGTTCTGCCTAAGCAGTAGAGGAACCAGTCCATCACCCACCTCTACCGCCCACGGCTCCTGTATTTTAGCCTCTTCGGCTCAATCCAAAGCGCACTTTCACTCCACACCACCTCCCCGCCCAATCAAGTTCCCAATCACCCGCAGCTGGTCCTGTGACCTGTGAGACACAAAGGGTGAGAGGCACCCAGGATCTCTTGGGTCTGAGTGTCCTGAATTCCTCTTTATACACCACCCTTTTGCCTAAATATCACCTGGTTTTCTTGTCACACTTTGGGCTGTGTGACAGGTCTCTGCTAGGTCAGGTTTTCAGACCCAGCTGGAATTACACAGGTCTGGGTGCTGGGTTTGGCCTCACGGATGCCGGTTGTTGTAGCACAGCAGGAAAAGATGGCAGCTGTCTTGGAGGTCTCAGTGTTATGGGGAGATGCACAGCATCTTTCCCACATGAAAACAAAGTGTAGCTCACTCTCTGGCTCAGTTCAATAATGTCCTTGATCACTGATATCTCCTTTTCAAGATGGCCATGGTGTCATCTGAAATGTGGGTTTTCTTAGTCCTGCTCTCGAATTTGACTGTGGTGGATTTTCATTAGCTGCTGGAGGTGGGTTTATTTATATTTTTAAAAATTTTATTCTGTCCAAACTTCTGAGTCCCAACGCTGCTCTGAGAGTTCAGTATTAAATCCCACTAGGATTTCTTTATCACCCACCTCAAAGAGAATATATCTGCTTCCCTCTTCTTGCACCATGAAGCAGCTTGGAAAGTTACTTCCTATATTCCACCATTTTGACCTATCTCATTACTTTATTTATTCTGAAACCTTAGTGATTTTTTCAAATATATATTTGATCATTCTACTTTCTGATGTAAACTTTCTTAATGATCTCACTGTGAATGGAAGGACAGACTTCAGCTGACAACAAGGAGTCCTGATTCTTGCTCACCTTTCCAACTTATTTATTACTATTGTGCTTAATACTTTTCAACGTTAACCCAGTGTACAAACACTGTGTTTGAACTGGAGCATGTCTTGTGGGAATAGAATATGAATTTATGTTTCTATATCTTGAAATGTGAGAATAGGTATATTTTAGAGATTATCTGAAATGACTCAAAAATTCAGTAAAAGTGACATTTTTTAGTCAGGTGTGATAGTGCATGCCTGTAATCCTAGCAACTCTGGGGGCAAAGGCAGGAGGATCACAAGTTCAAGGCTATCCTTGGCAATTTAGTGAGATCCTGTCTCAAAATAAGCTAAAAAAAGTTGGGGAGAGCTGGGGATATAGCTCAATGGTACAGCGCTTCTGGATTTGAATTTGATCCTCAGCACCAAAAAAAAAAAAAAGGTTAGTTTTTTTTTAAAAAAGAATCATGTGAGTAGCATATACATTTATAGCTTTATTTCTCCTATTTTTTTGGTATACATATTAATGGAAGGTGTTGGTAAAATATAACATTTATTAAAATGACAACAATTTGAGATTGTCCTTTTTGGAAAATTCAGGATTTATAATTATCAAACCTGAGGAAAGATTAATTAGTTAAGACAATTTAGTCTTATTAGAAATCTAAAACATAATTCATAATGATTTAACAAAAGTGTTTATCATGAGAAATTTATAAAATTCAGATGTGTTCTAGGATTCCTTAACCAGGACTTACATAATTTAGATGTTCCCTATAGACTAAAAAAATCTATAATTCCTAGTTTAATGATCAAAATTTGATACAGTTCAAAATTTTAAGGTAAAATACAGCTTTCAATTTTAAAATTAACTCAATCAATTCCTTTAAAATATAGTTACATGTATGATACATTCACATTTTTTCAAACAAATTGATAAAGAATATGTGGTATATATGCAAAATGGAGTTTTATTCAATCATAAAGAAGAATGAAATTATGGCATTTGTTTGTAAATGGATAGAACTGGAGAACATCGTGTTAAGTGAAATAAGCCAGACCCAGAAAAGTCAAGGATCAAAGGTTTTCTTTCATATGTGAAAGCTAGACCAAAGAAGGGGAAAAGAAGGTGTATGTGTGTGTCTGGGGTGAATCCCATGAAAATAGAAGAGATCAGTGGAGTAGAGGAAGGGGACTGAGGAGGAGGGAGGAAGAATGGGAAAATGGAGAAACGGTGGAATAAAAATAAGCAAATCATCCTATGTATGTATATAAATATACCACAGTGAATTTCACCTTTATGTATATCTATATGCATTAATTAAAGAAAATTATAAATAAATAGAAGAAAGACCAGTAAAGTAGAGGAAAGGGGGAGGAAAATAGGAAGTTCTGGGGACTGAATTGGAGCAAGTTAAATTCCATGCTTGTAGAATTATGTCAAAATGAACCTCAATATTATGCATAACTATAAACTATAATGTGATAATAAAAATTAAAGTAAAAAATAAATACAAGAGGTATATGTGTGTGTGTATGTATATATATAATTTATGCTTTTATCCATTTCTAAAGCTAATGGTTATATAATCTGGTGTCCTGTGCTGTGTGTTGACATATTTTCTGCACAGGAAATGTAGGGATTAAATTGTAAATATAGGGTTTTATGAATGTATTAAAGATTTCTAAGCTATGTATTCTTAGTATGCACTTATTTATCAAAGGATTATCTAAGGCAAAGGTTAAATTTGAGGTTGGACTCTCTCAGCTTCTGAGCTGGCTTCTGAGAATTTTCTCACTCCCACAAACTTGCTTATATTTCTTGAATAGAGATTAAGTCTAATGTTAGACTACAGAAACAATATTGAGAAGGTAAAACTACAACTAAGAATGTTAAATAACAATATAAATTTCTGGCTTTAAATGTCAATGAAACGTATATTATTTGTGCAACTGTGCAAATAAGAATGCAAATAAGAATTCAAATTTTAATTATGTCAGTATGACTTCTATGAAACTACCTCATAGTCACCACCCTCCCCTAACCTGTACAATTGTTGAAGTATGGAGGGGCCACATTTGCTCACCCAGAACTGCCCCACGCATCCAGTCATGTTCCCTGTAATAAAGTTCTAGAGTGAGATCATGAGAACGGATACAGGGTAGATAAAATGCATATTGTTTTGAAGGCTAAAACATGGGTTCTAATCCTGGCTCATCTCTTATTAACTGGGTAGTGTTAATTCATTTAGTTTATTTATTTATTTAGGTGCCTGGGATTGAACTCAGGGGCACTTGACCCCTGAGCCACATCCCCAGCCCTATTTTGTGTTTTATGTAGAGACAGGGTCTCACTGAGTTGCTTAGTGCCTCGCCATTGCTGAGGCTGGCTTTGAACTTGCGATTCTCCTGTCTTAGCCTTCCAAAGTGCTGGGATTACAGGCATGCACCATCGCACCTTTTTTAGCTTTTTTATTCTTAATAAAATTTTTTTAGAGCAGTTTTAGCCTCATAGCAAAATTGAGAGGAAAATACAGAGATTTCCCATAGCCCATCCCCAACCCCCACACATGCAGAGCATCTCATACTACCCATATCTCCAGTAGAGTGGTACCTTAGTTATAATAGATTAACCTGCACTGACATAGTATAACCATCCAAAGTCTATAGTTTACATTAGTATTCACTCTATGTGTTATATGTTCTGTGGTTTTGACAAATGTATGACGAGACACAGCATTATAGTTTATAGTTTCACTACCCTAAATATCTTTGTGCTCTGCCTCTTTTTTAAAAAAAAATTTTTAGTTGTAGATGGACACAATACCTTTATTTAATTTATGTGGTGCTGAGGGTCAAACCCAGTGCCTCATGCATGCTAGGCAAGTGCTGTACCACTGAGCCACAACCCCAGCCCTGTGCTCTGCCTCTATATCCCTTTCTCCCCTCCTAATCATGGTAACAACTGATATTTTTATAGTTTCAGTAGTTTTGCTTTTTCTAGAATGTCCAATTATTTAGCTTTTTAAAGGTTTTGTAGGACTTTATTTTCATCTCTGTTTTAGTTAACATTTTGCAGTTGTGACTAAAAGACCTGACCAGCACAATTGTAGAGGAGGAAAAGTTTGAGGGCTCACGGTTTCAGAGGTCTCAGTCCATGGACAGCAGGCTCCATTCCTCCAGGCTCTAGGTGAGGCTGAACATCACGGCAGAAGAGTGTGGTGGAGGGAAGCAGCTCACATGGTGATCACAAAGCAGAGAGAGACTCCCCTCATCAGATACAAAATATATACCCCAAAGCCATGCCCCCAATGCCCCACCTCCTCCAGCCACACCTAATCTGCCTTCAGCTACCACTCAGTTAATCCTATCAGGGGATTGATTCAGTGATTGGGTTTAGGCTCTCATAACTCAATCATTTCTCCTCTGAACCTTCCTGCATTGTCTCACACATGAGCTTTGGGGGACACCGCACATCCAAAACATAATAATCTCTAAATGAGGTTAATTTTCAAATTCTACCTTCCTTGGCAGGTAGTGCATAATACCAATCATGAGAAGTGAAAATACTGCACAATCACTACAACTGCAGGGCTTTGTTGATACTTCTGAGTAGGAGCAGTTTTTCTTTTTTCTTTTTCTAATAGTTCTTTAAATGCTTGTGCTCAGTAGTGTGAGAATTGGCAAAAATATTAACCTGGGGGTTAGTCATTCAAGCTTTGTTTTGAGGTTTGTAATATTTGTTCTGTTGTTCTTCAGTTTTTCTTTGAGACAAGTCCTGATCACTCTTTGTTTTAATGTAAGATGTTTAAAATGGAGTGTACCCTTCCAATAATGAAAAGAGTCATATGATATAAATAAATATTTTATTAGTTACAGGTCTTGCACCTGGAGGACACACACACACACACATACATACACACGTCAGGGAGCTCAAGGAGAGTAGGGGAGAGGGAGACAGAGGGTGAGTGGATAAGCTATGGGTCACTGCCTTCATTGGATCCAGAGCATTATTCAAACAAGTTTCCTTCAGGGGGTATTAATTGGTGGGTTTAAAGTACACAGACACAAATTCTAGGAGGTCACTCTGACTGAGAGGTAGCCACTGTGGCATATCTGCTCAGTCCATGTGGTGTGTGAGGATAAGTAAAATATGTTGACTGTAGCTGTCCTGTGGGAACATGGTTACCAGGGAATGGTTGTGAAAGGCAGGTGTTTGGAGCAACTACCTTGACACTCTGGAGATAGGGAGTGTAGAACTGAAATTGTATCTGGGGTTCCTGAGCCCTGCTTCTGGTATGAGATAGTCCAACTTATATTTCAAATGGAAATTTCATGTTGCCTTAGCATATATAATTCATAAAATTATGAAAATTCACTATACTTTTTAACAATCTCTTGGCAGTATTGTTGTGGCAAATATACCTAGTTTTGTGGGTTTTGACTTTTCGAATGCCTTTTGGTAGGCATTCAAAAATGTTTAGATTGCTTCCAAAGGCTACTTTCTCTATAATACATGATGCAAAAACCCATATGTGCTAATCAGCAACTACTTCTTTGAGATCCTCTCCAACTAGACAAACTCACTCACCTAGGTCAGAGTTCTCAAATCGAGTGATCATCAGTATTATATGGAGGACTTTATAAAGCACTGATTTCTGGACTCTACTTCAGTATTCCATTTCAATATATCTGGAGTGGAGGTCCAAGAATTGTGTTTCTAACAGGTTCCCAGGTAACACTAATGCTGAAGACTTAGGGACCACAATTTGAGAACCATGATCTAAAATTTAGGGCAATGTTTCCTAAATTATATTTTAAATAATTTTCTAAATTTTAACTTAAAGTCACATTTTAAATTTTATGTTCAGAAATACCTAGAGCTTATTAAGAATGCAGACCCTTAGTTCCTATTCCAGCTCTGAGGAATTAAAATTGTTGGAATTTGGAAGCTATAGATTCCTTTTCACAAGTGATTCTTACATATCTTAATGTCTGAGAACCACTGATTGAGAGGTAATAATTCTCAACCCTGTTAGAACTATATGGGTACTTAAAAAATTGCCATGACCTCTACTGTCAGAAACTCTGATTTTTAGGTTCAAATAATCTAGGATGACTTTCAAGACCCAGGATGTTTTTTAAGTCCCCTAGGTGATTCTAATGTGTCATCAGGGTTATGGACTGGGGAGAGGAAGGGCTGAGTTTGTCACTCTATTCCCTGGTGCCCTGAGAATTTGTGGGAACTATCTCAGGTCTTCCTGGTAGTCAAGATTTTTTGGGATTGCAAATCAAAGCAGCCATAAACTTCATATACCACTAAACCAGCAGAAGACTGATAGTCCACAAGCATAATAGGGAAAGTTGAAAAGAATTTTGAAGAGAGTGCTATATCTATGTGTTTGTAATTGGCATTACACATTATATAAATTAAATGTTACTTTGCTAATTGTATTTTGCTTAGTCTGAGATTTATTTAGAATATCTGCCTTCTTCTACATTAACTGGTGATGTGTCTAGGAGCTCTGTTCAAATATCTAAAGGATTTGCAAAAGAAGATATTTAGATTTATTCTTTTGGTAGCAGAGGGAAGAGATAGGTAGTCAGATTTCAGCTTGATCTAGCAGGAGGGGTGCTGAGGGAGTGTTAAGAAGAGACTGAATGATCAGAGATGGGCAGAGATATTGGAGAAAGAAAGGCAAACACAGGAAGTGATTGTGCTTAATCCTTTAGAGACCAGGATTCTAAAGCCATGAGGACCTAGGGAGAGAGGAGAAGTAGGTACACCACTGACTGAATCTTTCTGAATTCCCCCAGGATATTAGAACTTGCTCTTCAGACATTTGAACCTCTGGCTGCTTCCTTATCCTTGGAGGCCCAGAACAGTCTTCGGAGCCTGATTGTCTCAAACACAAACAAACACTGCCCAGATAGGTGTGAGTTGTTGCACCAGACAGCCTGTGGGAGCCAACACTGGAATCCTGTCTCTGCCTGGATTTCACTTGGGTTCTGACTCTGCAGCTCAGAAGCAGAGATTGTCGATATATAACATTAATGAAGTTCTCTGACCTATTTAGTTTTGAGGCAGCATGATAGCCTCAAAAATAAGGCTTGGGCTGTGGTTGTAGCTCAGTGGTAGAGTGTTTGACTAGCATGTGTGAGGCACTGGGTTTGATCCCCAGCACCGCATATAAATAAATAAAATACAGGTACTGTGTGTGTGTGTGTGTGTGTGTGTGTGTGTGTGTGTGTGTGTGTATAGCATTCAGGTCATGGATATGAAAGGACCATGTAAATCTGGGGTGCTTTCCAGGGACAAAGTGTCCTTATTCTTAACAGGTGTTATTGGGGGCTGCATTTAGGAGAAGGCAGAGTTCAGGACCATTCATAGAGGATGGAAGACTGTCAGTCACTTCTTCATAGAAGCAGTACAACAATACACACTTGATTTCTCTTCAGTCTGTGGAAATTTTTTCAACATAGATTTTACACTTTTTGGTCTTCAGAAGAATCTGCACCCTTGCTATTCACCCAGCAACTCTGAAAATTTGCAGTAGTTTTGGAATTCAAACAAATGAAACCAACTGCTTTTTTTGATTGGGCAGATTTTTCAAAGGACACTTCTCCCACTTTTCATGTTTACTCTTGCTGTGCCTGAGCCCTCACAACATTGCTCCCTCCCCATCAACCGACTCCTCCAGGCCTCTTGGCCTCACACTGGCTCTTTACAGCAATTATTCTGTTCTCTTTCATTATTCTGCTTTCACAGTGACAATAATGGCTCACTCGCAAGAGAGCCTGGTAGTGTTGAATTTTGTTTGCTTCCTTGTTCCTGGAATGACACCATCTACTCCCTCTCATCCTTGCTCCTTGTCTTATTTACCTGAGCTCTCTTTTGTTGCATGAAAGCAAATGGAACATGAAAGGTCAAATATTTCAAGTGGAGTTAGCCTGTTTGGCATAATGATTTTTCAATTAATTGTCTACTATTTTAAAATATCATTGCAAAGAAGATCGAGACCATTCTTTTTCTCAAAGCCATCTTTCATGTTCTAACAGATATATTTTCCGTTTCTTAGTACTTTATAATTCTGATTTATTTTGATTATTGTTCATAGAGGTATTTTTTTTCTCTAAAGAGAAATAAAAAGCCCTTAAACATTTTCTTTTTCCTTTTTTAACCCTGGAAGTCTCTGAAGTAGTTACACATAATTGAATGAACAATTGGGAGTAGCTGGAAAGTCACTGGAATTTTCTTGCACTTCCGACTACCTCTTCTTGGTAGTGGCCTTCTCACTCACCACTGTAGACCCCAAACCTATTAATGGATGTTTCCTACCCTATAGGACACCTCCTCCCACTCTCTGATATTCCTTTAAAGCCAGTCCTGACAGAGGTTGGTGAGGGGTGGAGGTACAGCCAGGCTGACAGTAACAAGGAAGAAGGTTAGAGGAAGCCTCTGAAGGCGTCTTCCCATTTACCTATGCTCTGTTCCTAGAATGGTTTTATTCTGAGCCTCTGCTTCTTCTATAGACCTCTCATTCTGGAAGCCTCTACTCCAGTGCTTGCAGTAATATGGGACACTTGTGTTTATGGACTCATTCTTCAATATGGAAACTGTCACTCCATTCATGGTGCCCACATAGTCTATCAAAGACACCTAGTCTATATATTCTTATGTATGTAAACTTCCATGGATCAGGAAGTCCAGATCTACTGAAATAAATAAGGATTTGTTTGAATGTACATTTGTATGTTTTCCTGGGAGAGAGTCCATATCTTTAATTAGGTTCTCCAAGAACACTAGGACACATAGATTCTTTAAAATGTCAAAAAATAAACATTGATGTAGCTATGGAAGGCCTTGAGGTCATGCATCATTCAATAGCAAATATTCATTGAACACCTACAATGTGCCGGGTACTTGTCCAGATTTTTTTCCCATTTTTTTTTTGTTGGTGCATTATATTTGTACATACTGATGGGATTTGTTGTTATGTATTTGTACCTGCACACAATACACAATATAACAATATAATTTAGCCAATATCAATCCCTAGCACTTCCCCCCTTGTCTAGACTCTTGATACATCAGTCAACAACAGCCAATGTGCCAGGCAGAGAAAATAGCCAGAGCAACTCTGAGGCGGGAGCAAGCCTGGCATGTTCAGAATGGAGGCATGGTGTGAGTGAGGGAAAGTGGAGGGTGACAGTGGAGGAGCAATAGACAGAAGAGGATCACTCTGGCTCATGTGTTAAAAACACAACAGACGGGAATGGAGGTGGGAAGGAGCAGATGTCATCTAGGAGAGAAAGAATGATGGCATGCATCAGGGTATTTGAAGCAAAGAGCGGGGAACTGACTGGATTTTGAATACATTTTGAGGTAGAACCAATAAGCTTTGCTGACAGATCAGATATGAATTGTTAGAAAAAGAGAGGGTCAAGGAGGATGATGCTTTTGGCCTGAGCAACTGAAAGGGTGGAGTATTGGGAAAAACTAAGAATTTCAGGTCAGAGAGGACATGGATTTGAGATCTGCCACTCACTGGCTACATTGCACCTACACTCACACGAAAGTCTTTTAACACCTCTGAGTCTCAGTGTTTCCATTTGCAAATTGAGAACAGGCAAACCTATCTGATAGTTATGCAATGAAGAATTTCTATATTGTGCCTGGTGCATAGTGCATAGAGCAGATGCAAATCCCTTTCTCCCATCTTCCTTTAGGGAAGGAAAGAGGAAAGTGGAGGGTGGGCAATCTTGGATGTTCTGTCAATAGCATCCTGTCTTTTTGACTTCATTGTTTAGATATGCTGAATAATTTCAGGATTTATTCTTTCTTCAGTCCTGTGTTTTCTTCTGCTAGATGAGTGGAGCTACTAATTTGGAGTTCAATTTAGATATTATTTTTATTATCTGTAACATGATTTTATGGTTATTTATCTTAAAAGATGTTTCTTACAGTGAAGAAAGAATTCTTACCTGATACTGTCCATTATCCATGTGTACTATCCACAAACAAGTATAACTAATAAGCTCATTGGGTTTAGTGATTAGGTTATTGCTGTATTAAGCATTTCATATGTTTAATGCAGAAATATTTGGTGGGTTGTTACATAGCCACTTAAGAAATTTTCACTGATATTTGGTGTGGTTATTGAAGAGTGTTGGGTGGGCCAGAAATGCATTATGATTATTATTTCTCATTTTTAAGACAAGCCTCCTACTCTGATGATTAGTTACCAAGCATGCTTTCCAGAGCAGCTAGATGTAGGATAACAAGGGATGCTCCAACAGGGAGGTCCACAATGGAGGGAGGAGTGAGTCTGAACAGGGTGGGTTATAAGGACTCACCTTGCTTCCTTCGTCAAAATACCCTCACTTCCAACCATTTTAATATTTCTGAAATTAGAATATGTTTTATAACCTATACGTGTATATACACACATTTAGTGTGATACTAGTTGTAGAGTTTTTGATAGATTTTAGTAAGTGGCATCTATCTTCTCTAATTTCAAAACCAATTGAAAAGTAAGACAATAATATGCAGGGAGAGTATAAATCTACCAGTTTAATTGGTGATAAATTACAGAATATAGCTTATTTTGGGCATTTCTAAGCAGTAACACTTTACTAAGTTGATGCCTCCCATTTTTCTGGATGGAGAAAAAAAGGAGAACGAGATCTAATCTTCCATGCTTGAGCCTTTGGCTAAATTAGCTTCCCTAAACTGAGAAATGTGGTCCAATTCAGCTGGCAAACTCACTCCACCTCCAGGGTGAGAAGCAAGAGGCTGACCACAGTCCCATATTGCCAGAGATTTCTCTTTAGCATTACAATTGCCAGATTCACTCTTGTGGTCCTTAAGAAAACACCATGGCACCCCCACTTTGAAGGAAATGGCTTTGAGCTCCCGAAGCCCCAAGGTTAGCAAGTTTAGATTGGGGAAGTAGGTATCACCTAGGAAAAGAGATCTGATTACTCTTGAAAACTAGGCTCAGGGCTGAAATATATTTATTAGGCAGTCATAGACTCCTGTATATGTATAGTTTGGGGGAAGAGTTGGTAATTGAAGGGGCAGATGGGAAATGTAAAGATATATAAATATATATACATTTACATATGTATATAAATTGTACATACACACACGTATTTTTCCCTTCCTCCTTTTCTTCCTTCCTTTCTTCCTTTCCTTTCCTTTCCTTTCTTTCTATCTGCTGAGGATTGAACCCAGGGCCTTGTATAAGTGAGGCAAGCACTCTACCCACTGAGCTGTATCCCCAGCCACATATATATATATATGTGTGTGTATATATACATATATATATTTCTTAAAACACAGTTGCGAATAGGTGATGCCTTATTTTTTAAAAATAGGAAACAAAAATTCAAACTCTAAAAAATAAAAAATAAAAGTAAGTCTTTCTATAAGCTCTTTCCCTGAAAGTTCCCCTCTCAGGTACGATCACCATTACCAGGTCTTTGTGAATCCTTCTACAGATATTTATGCATAATAAATATTTAATTTGTTTTGCACAAATTGTAACAATGTTAAAGATACTTCCAGATAAACATACGAGGTGGTCTTTTTAATCTTATAGATGTTTCTGATATGTCACTTTGATATCAGCTCTACTATGTGGCACCTGAAAAAACTCTTTTTATTAGTTGTACTATTACAAATTGCTGATTTAAGTGCTATTAAAGTGAAAAAATCTAAATATAATGGTTATTGAAAGAGGCATCATGTGTACTAATGTGTTCAAAATATATATATATATATCAGATGTACCTTTTCTCCAGTGTTTCTGTGCTATATGCTTCCATGGTTACCAGGTAATAGACATGATGGTAAGAAAAATATATTGGGATCAGAAATGGAATTGTTATTGCAGATTTTCTTCACAGATGACATTCATTGTCATTACTGTTTCCTTAGGCAATTTGGAAACTCATTGGTCCTGAAAATAAAAGATAAATGCATGCTTCTTGGACAGCTGGTACTTTCCTATGTACTTTACCTATTTAGGAATTACATTATACTGTCTTCTAAAAGCTGAATTTAGAAGGTAAGCAGTGGAGTTAAATTACAAGTAATGACATTTGTTGTATTTTCAAAGGTATAAATTATGGCAGAAGTGCTGAGAGTGAAGCGTAGAGATAGTGACCAAACACACAAAAACCAACTTCGCTTTTAAGAGCAAAACTGACGTTTCACAACTCTTTATTTCAATATTCTTAGGTTAAAAAATTTTTTTTCCCAGATATAACAATCAAAAGCAGATAAGGAGCCTGGTGCGGTGGTGCACCCCTGTAATCCCAGCACTTTGGGAGGCTGAGACAGGAGAATCACAAGTTCAAAGCCAGCCTCAGCAACGGCGAGGTGCTAAGCAACTCAGTGAGACCTTGTCTCTACGTAAAACACAAAATAGGGCTGGGGATGTGGCCCAGCGGTGGAGTATCCCTGAGTTCAATCTCTGGTACCAAAAAAAAAAAAAAAGCAGATAAGGAGGAAGACATCTGGAGAAATGGAAAATGTTCTGCAGTAGCAATAGACTTTTGAGTTCTTTTGCCCACTTTGCCTCTATAGGTATGACCTTGATGTTGACCAGTTATTCAACCTCTTCAGGTATTAGTTTTTACTTGTCAGACTGAGTAGTAATCTCTTACATTCTTTCCAAATTCAACATTCTATTTCTAGGAAGGGACTTGAAATAATTCATTCTCTCTTGCTCAGTGAAAAAATATCTGCGAATTGTACATAGAGATTATTGTCTGAGCATCTAAATTGCTGCATCTTTCTCAAGTTACTTAACTGCTAAGCTGGGACAGGTGGGCGTGGGAGAGGGTGGATAAATGGAGGTTGGATTTGATTAGTGCATACTGTATGCGTGTTAAAATATCACGCTGAAACCCATTAATATATACAATTAATACATATCAATCAAAAATAAAATAAAATCTTTTATTTAGTTGTACAATTACAGCACTTAACTACTGAGTAGTTTTGCTATGGTAGTCCTTACTTATTCATTCCTTAACAACACAATTCAATAATAACAACTAATTAGCAACTGAAAGCTTTTATTTTTCCACTGAATTCATGGCAATTTATTGATTTTTCATATATTATGTATTTCTTGATCTTTTATATTTATTGCCTCCCTTAAAGGCAACAGAACAGAATTAAACTGAGATTTTAGGAAATACTTTAGGAATGATTTATTATTATTGCTGAGAACCTTTATTTAAAATATTTAATTATGTTCAAAAAAATTTTAAAAGTGTAACACACATGCAGAAAAGAACACAAATCAAGAATTTAGAGTTCAACAAACTGTCATTAAGTGACCATGTAATCACTATCTACTCTATACCAATTGATCTTTTAAACAGGACTCAACTCTTAGAAGGCCTAGACCCCCTAGAGTAGTTTTGCCTGTTAATGAGCTTTAATTGAAGTCATATAGTATATATTTTCTATCTAACTTCTTTCATTCAACCTTGTGAGATTCATTCATATAGTTGTATATACTTGTAGTCCTTTCATTTTAATAGCTACCTGGTATTCTCTTGTATGTTACACAATTTATGCAATGATTCTACTGTTAATAGACATTAGCATTGGTTTCAGTTTGGGGCTTTCCAGTGTAGTGTTGCAGTGCTGCTGTGAATATTTTTGTATGTATTTTTGGCACATCTATACACACTCCCCGCCTCCCGCTTTTATTTTTGCAGTGCTGATGATCCAACCTTGGGCCTTGTGCATGCCAGGCAAATGCTCTACCACTGAGCTAGAACCCATCCCTACATACTTTTATATTGAACATATACCTAGGTATGGGTTGTGCAGTCATAGGACACATGTATGTGTTAGGAAACTCCTTTTTGCTGTGACAAAATACCTGAGAAAAACAACTTAAAGGGGGAGAGATTTATTTTGGCTGACAGTTTCATAAGTTTCAGTTCATATTCAGCTGATTCCATTGCTATGGGCCTAGGGTGAGATAGAACATCATTGCAGAAGTGTGTGGCAGAGGGAATCTGCTCACCTCATGGTGTCCAGGAAGCAGAGAGAAAGAGAGGAAGGGATCAGAGACAAGATGTGGTCCCTGAAGGTAAGCTCCCAAGGACTGGTTTTCCTTCAACTAAGTCTTACCTCCTATAGTTTACACCACTTTCCAATAGTCCATTCAAATTTATAAGCCATTGGCCTAGAGCTTAGGACACTTTTGCCTCAGCCTCTCGATTGGCTGGGATTACTGGCGTGAGCAAGCTGTAGTGATTCCTGCCACTTCATTATTTCTTTGGCTATTCTAATGCTGTTGTTTTTGCATATAAATTTTAGAATGATCTTATTTGTATCTATAATATCATTGGGATTTTGAAAGACATTGTATTAAAACTGAATGTGAATTTGCAAACAAACAAACAAACAAACAAACAAACAAATTTCCAAGCCACTAATGGATTAATCCTCTAGTGAGGTTAGAGGACTCATAATCCAATAATTTCCCAAAAGCCCTACCTCTGAACAATATTGTATTGGGGACCAAGCCTTCAACACAGGAGCTTTTTGGTGATATTCCACCTCCAAACCATAACAATGTATGTTCAAATTTAGAAGAATGCCAGTCAGTTGTCCAAAGTGGTTGTGCTAGTTTTTCATACTCATAAATGATTTCTAAGAATTTCTATTGCTCCAAATTCTTTCCAACACTTGGTATTGATAGTCTTGAATTTTATCTGTTCCTCGAAATGCGTCGATTTTGTGATTTTAGTTGGTATTTCCTTGACTACTGATGAAGTTAAATCTATTTTCATAGTATTTTGAGCCATTTATTTTGAATTAAGCTTCCTTATAACATGATACTATAACAATAAGGTCTTCTGATATTTTTGTGTAACGTGGCAGTATTGGGTCTAACTATATTTTATAAGTGCTTAACTTGATATTAACCATGGTCATTTTAACACCTATAATGAAAAATCAGTGAATGAGGTCATACATTTTAAAAAAGTTCAATGGTCCCTTAGTTTTCACCTTGGAGAGGAACCTGGTCAGACTTCTTTCTATTTTGCAATTTCCTTTTGTCAGTTTTGACAGATATCTTTCCCCACACTTTAACTTCTTACTCTAATGGTGTGTTTGATGAGTACAAATTATTATTTTAATATAGTCTAATTTTTCTTTTATTGTTAGTTTTAGTGATTTGTTTAAAAAAATCTTTCTTTACCAAACACACGAAGACATTCTTTCATTTTACTTCTGGAAGCTCAATTATTTAATTTCCAAATTTAGATCTACAATCCACCCCAAACCAAAATTTTAATGTCAAGTGTTAGAAAGTGGTCAAATTTCATTTTTGCCTGTGTGAAAACATTTGGCCCTACATATTATTTCTGAAAATTTGGTCATTTCTCCATGTTCCATTTGATATTATTCAAATGTCCCTCATATATGAGACTGTGTTTCTATTCCATTTAGTTTGTCTATGTTTACACTAATTCCACCCTGTCATAATTAATACAGCTTTACAGTAGGTAACATTCACCATCTGGTAGAGTAAGTTCTCCCACCTTTTTCCTCATCTCATTTCTTGGTTATTCTTGACCATTTTTATTTCCATATGATTTTTAAAATGTATTTATTTATTTATTTTAAAATGTATAATTTATAATTATACATAGAAGTGGGGCTCATTATGCCGTATTCAGACATACACGTAACATAATTTGATCGATTTCATTACCCAGTGCCTTCCCTTTCCCTCCTCCCTCCCTTCTGATCTGCTTGCTTTCCTCTACTGATCTCCTATTATTGCTATTACTATTTTAACTAATATATTATAATTTATATAAAAGCAAATTCATTGTATTATATTTGTACATAGACATAGCATAACTTGGTAGATTTCATTTCCCATCCATATTATTTTAAAAGCAGCTTGCCAATTTCTACGCATAAATGGGTAGAATTTGGAATGGGATTATGTTGATCCTATAGATGCATTTTAGTAGAAATGTCATTGTAACCATATTGTATCTTCTGGTTTGGGGCATAATATTCTCATCAGTTTATTTAGAATTTCAATCAATGAAATATAGGGATCCCTTTGTATGTAGGCCTCATATATCTTTTGTTAAATCAATTCCTAGATTTTAATTTGTTTTTGATGTAGCTAAAAATGGTGTAAAGAATTTTTCACATACTACTTGTACTCAAAATATGTAATACAATTTATTTTCGTATTTTTACTTTGTACCTGACAATCCTTCTTATTCTAATAATTTACTTGTAAAATTCTTTTGTATTTTCTATGTACACAACTATATCATTTGTGAAAATTTTTATTTCTTACTTTTGAATACTTATATTTTCTATTTTTTTGCCTTTTTGTTCTATGTGTATTTGAAAGAATGTGTATTCTCTCATTTTTGAATTCAATGTTAAAAATATCAATTAGGTACAAATCTTGTCTATCCTTTCTAATTTGACTTCAGCTTGTTCTATCTAATACAGACATAGATATATCTTCCAGTATAATGGGAGGTGTGATTGTAGATTTGTCCACTTCTCTTTTTAAAAAATTCTTTATGTATACTTCGGTTAGGTTATTATGTTTTTTAAAGTTTAGTTGTTTACCTTCCTGGTGAATTGAGACCTTATAATTATGAAATCTGTCTCTTTATCTCTAGTAATAGGTTTTGCATTAAAGTCTACTTTATTGACTGATTAACTAACCTACTAATAAATAAACTATATCCATTTTCTTTTGCCTAGTGTTTACGTGGTATGTATTTTTCCACATTTCTACTTTCACTGTTTCTGTATTTTTATATGTCTTTGTAAGTAACATCTGTTTTAGTCCATTCTTGCTTTTATAATGACACTCGAGACTAAGAAATTTGTAAAGAAGAGAAATTTATTTTTTCACTGGAGGAATTTATTTTTTCTAGAGGCGGGGAGATCCAAGATCAAGGTGCTGGCAGACTTGGTGTTTATTTAGGACTTCTCTTTGCTTCCAAAATGATGCATCTTCACCCTCACATGGTAAAAGAGGCAAATGCTGTTTCCCCATCTGACAGGAGGCAAAAGAACTGAAGAACCTGGCTAGTTACCCCCAGCCCTTTTGTAAGGGCTTTTGTGAAGGTGGAGCCCTCATGACTTAACCATCCCCTAAAAGAATCATCTCTTTTTACTATTACATTGGGTCTTAGGTTCCAACATATACATTTTGGGGAGATATATGCATTCAGACTACTGGGTATATTTGTATTTTGGGAAATCTAGTGTGACATTCTTCTTTCTTACTATTTGAATGATTTAGCCCATTTAAATATATTTTAATTACTCACATAATTAAGTTTAATTCTGATATCTTATTTTGTTTTATATTTGTACTATTTGTGCTAAGTTCTTTTCAATTATTTTTGTGTCCCTTTTGTGTTATTTTTTATTATTTTCCCTTTATTATCTCAGTATATACTCTTTGACTTCTTTTTACTGTTAAATATAGGCATTATAACATGCATCTTTGATTTATTACAGTCTAAGTTGGTGCTTTTACCACTTCATTAATAATGCAAGTATCTGAGTATACGTTAATTCCATTAATTCTCCTTTCGGTTTGCCTATATATCTACCCTTTTCATTATAATAACAATTTCTGTCTGAACTTTGTACTTCTGCCTGGGATTTTTCTCCCCTGAAGAATACCATTTGTTTTTAAAGTTTGCTTGTCATAACTCAGGGTTTTTTTTTTTTTTTTTTTTTTTTTTTTTTTTTTTTTTTTTTTTTTTTTTTTTTTTTTTTTTTTTTTTTTTTTTTTTTTTTTTTTTTTTTTTTTTTTT